>WQNJ02000546.1:0-280000 GCA_016584745.2 Phylloscopus trochilus trochilus
AGCCCCCCAGACCCCCAAACCCTCAGAGACCCCCGAGCCCCCGAGCTCCCTGGACCCCCCCAGCCCGTCGAGCGCCCCTGAGCCCCCCCCAGCCCCCCGAGCCCTCTGAGACCCCCGAGCCCCCCGTGACCCCGCAGCACCCTGAGACCCCCGAGCCCCCCAGACCCCCAAACCCTCAGAGACCCCCGAGCCCCCCCAGCCCCCAGAGCCCCCCGAGCCCCCTGGACCCCCTCAGCCCTTCGAGCGCCCTTGAGCCCCCCCCAGCCCCCCGAGACCCTCCATCCCCCTGAGCCCCCCGAGACCCCCCGAGACCCCCCCCGAACACCCCCGAGACCCCCAGAGCCCCCCGAGACCCCCGAACCCTCAGAGACCCCCGAGCCCCCCATCCCCCTGAGCCCCCGAGCCCCCCCAGCACCCCCGAGCCCCCTGCAGCCCCCCGAACACTCAGAGACCCCCAAGCCCCCCGAGACCCCCAGCCCCTCGAGCCCCCCGAGACCCCCGAGACCCTCCGAGCCCCCCCGAGTCCCCCAGCCCCCCGAGACCCCTGAACCCACAGAGCCCCCCCAGCCTCCCGAGCCCCCTGAGACCCCCGAGCCCCCCGAGCACCCCCAGGCCCCCGAACCCCCCGAGCCCCCCCAGCCTCCTGAGCCCCCTGAGACCCCCGAGCCCCCCCGAGCCCTGCAGCCCCGCAAGACCCCCAGAGCCCCCTGCAGCCCCCCCATCCCCCTGCGACCCCCGAGCCCCCCCAGCCCCCCGCAGCCCCCCGAGCCCCCCGAGACCCCGAGCCCCCCGAGCCCCCCCCAGCCCCTCCGAGCCCCCCCTCAGTCCCCTGAGCCCCCCCAGCCCCTCGAAGCCCCCTCGAAGCCCCCCCGAAGCCCCCCACCTGCGGGCCCTGCGGTAGATGCCGCGGCAGGGCCGCCCCCCCCCGCGGCGGGCGGGGTTGGAGGGGCTGCGGAAGGCCCACTGCACCCCGGGGGTCCCGCAGGAGCCCCCGCAGCGCCCCCAGGGCGACCACGGAGACCACCCGCAGTCCACTGGGGGGGAGGGATAAAATGGGGGGGTTACCTGGGGGGATGGGCACACCTGGGCAGGTGGGACACACCTGGGCAGGCAGAACACACCTGAGCAGGTGGGACACACCTGAGCAGGTGGAACACACCTGGACAGGCGGCACACACTTGAGCAGGTGAACCTGAGCAGGTGGGACACACCTGGACAGGCGGCACACACCTGAGTAGGTGCAACACACCTGGGCAGGTAACACACCTGAGTAGGTGTGACACACCTGAGCAGGCGGGACACACCTGAGCAGGTGAGGCACACCTGGGCAGGCGGAACACACCTGGACAGGCGGGACACACCTGGACAGGCGGGACACACCTGGGCAGGTGGACTTCACCTGAGCAGGTGGGACACACCTGGGCTGGTGGGACACACCTGGGCAGGTAACACACCTGAGCAGGTGGGACACACCTGGGCAGGTGGGATTCACCTGAGCAGGTGGGACACACCTGAGCAGGTGGACCTGAGCAGGTAGGACACACCTGGGCAGGTGGGATACACCTGGGCAGGTGGACCTGAGCAGGTGGGACACACCTGGGCAGGTGGGATACACCTGGGCAGGTGGACCTGAGCAGGCAGGACACACCTGGACAGGTGGGATTCACCTGAGCAGGTGGGACACACCTTGGCAGGTAGAACGCACCTGGGCAGGTAAAACACACCTGGGCAGGCAGAACCCACCTGAGCAGGTGGGACACACCTGAGCAGGTAGAACGCACCTGAGCAGCCGGGGTGGGGGCGGCAGTGGCGCAGCCGCCCCTCCAGGCAGGTGCAGAGGCGGCAGCCGAGCGGCACCGGCGCCCCCGGGGGGTAGCGGAGCCCCCCGGCCCGGCACGGGCACTGCCGGGGCCGCACGCAGCCCCCCGGGCCCGCCCCGCCCTCGGGGGCCTCCAGGACCCTCCCCGGCGGGCACCAGCACCCTGGGGTGGGGGGTCAGGGGGGTCAGGGGGTGTCGGTGACACCGCGGTGACCCCTCCCCCCCGTCAAAATCCCCCCCCCCCATCTCTCACCTGGGCGGCAGGGCGGGGGGCTCGGGCAGGGGGCGGCGGCGGCCAGGTGGGCGCAGGAGGCGGGGCAGGGGGCGCAGGGGAGGGGGCGCAGCTCCCCCGCGCAGCGCGAGGCGTTGGGGCAGCCCCCCGGGGCGCAGGGGGCTGGGGGGAGGCGGGGGGTGGGGTCAGACAGGGAGAGACCCCCACACCCCACCCCACCCCAGGGACCCCCAGCCCAGCAGGATCCAGCCGTGAAGCCCCCCGCCCCACAGAGCCCCCCGCCCCACAGAGCCCCCGAGCCCCCCGCTCTGAGGAGCCCCTCTGCCCCACGGAACCCACCGGACCCCCCACCACCGGGACCCCCCCACCCCAGAGACCCCCACCCCAGCAGGACCCAGCCGTGAAGCCCCCCGCCCCACAGAGCCCCCCGCCCCACGTCCACCGAGCCCCCCCCTCCCCCCGGCTCTGCGGAGCCCCTCTGCCCCACGGAACCCATCGGAGACCCCCCGAGTCCCCCCGAGCCCCCCGCCCCACGAGATTCCCCCACCCCATCAGAGCCCCCCCCAGAGCCCAGGAGCCCCCGCCCCCCGCCCACCGAGCGCCCCCCTCCCGCTCTGCGGAGCCCCACGGAACCCAGCGGGATCCCCCACCCCACCGGAGCCCCCCAAAGCCTCCCCGAGCCCCCCGCCGCACGCACCCATCTCCAGGGCCCCGGGGCTCCCCCCGGGCAGCTCCTCGCAGGCGCGGCCGCCGTTCTGGGGGGGTCGGCAGCCCCTCCTGCGCAGCCGGAGCCCCCCGCAGCCCCCCGGGCACTCGGACCAGGGACCCCACGGGCCCCACGCGCCGTCCACTGCGGGGGGGGGGGGGCGGGGTTGGGGGGGGGCTCAGGACCCCCAAACCCCTCGGACTGAGGCGTTCCTGACCCCCCCGTCCATGCCGTTCCTGACCCCCCCGTCCATGCCCGGGCAGTCTGAACAGTGGGGACCCCCAAACGGACCCCCAAACCCCTCAGGTACCCCACGAGACCCCCAACTCCCCCGACCCCCCACGGCCCCCCCCAGGCGCCCCCTCCCTGGCCTGGGCAGGTGCGGGGTGTCAGGGTCGGGACCCCAGCGCGACCCCGGCCCCCCAAACCCTGCGGGGTCCCCCCAAACCCTCCAGGGTGCCCTGGGCCCTCAAATCTTGTGGGGTCCCCAGCCCCCCCAGACTTTCCGGGGTTCCCCGGCCCCCAAACCTCCTGAAGACCCCCGGGCCCCTCCAAACTTTCCGGGGTCCCCCAGTCCCCTAAACCCTCCAGGGTCCCCCAGCCCCCCAAACTCTCCGGGTTCCCAGCCCCGCCAACCCTTTGGGGTCTCCCCGGCCCCCCAAACCGTCTGGAGTCCCCCAGCCCCCCCAAGCCCCGGGATCCCCAGCCCCCCAAACCCCCCGGGTCCCCCAGCCCCGGGGTCCCCCCAACCCTCCGAGGTCCCCCCAAACCCTCCGGCCCCCCCCCGGCCCCCCAAATTCCCCGGGTCCCCCAGCCCCCCAAACTTTCCGGGATCCCCCATCCCCCCCATGCCCTGGGTCCCTCAACTCCTCAAACCTTCCGAGGTTCCCCAGCCCCCCAAACCCCCTGGGGACCCCCGGCCCCCCAAACTTTCCGGGGTCCCTCAGACCCTCAAACCCTGTGGGGTCTCCCAGGACCCTCAAACCTTCCGAAGTTCCCCAGCCCCCCCAAACCCCGCCGGCTCTCCCCAAACCCCCCGGGCCCGGTGTCCCCCAAAACCCTGTGGGGTCCCCCCGAGGTCCCCCGGGGTCTCCCCAAACCCCCCGGGCCCCCTCAGCCCCGGGGTCCCCCCAAACCTTCCGGGCCTCCCAGCCCCGGGGCCCCCCGAACCCCCTGGGCCCCCTCAGCCCCGGGTCCCCCCGTGTTCCCAGCCTCCCCCAGCCCCGGGGTCCCCCCGAACCCTCCAGGCCCCCCAAGCCCCGGGGTCCCCCCAGCCCCGAGGTCCCCCTCAGCCCCGGGGTCCCCCCGTGTTTCCCAGCCTCCCCCCAGCCCGGGCCCCCCCAGCCCCGGGGTCCCCCCAAACCCTCCAGGCCCCCCCCAGCCCCGGCTCCCCCCAGCCCCGGGTCCCCCCGAACCCCCCGGACCCCCGGCTCTCACGCGGGCAGGCCCGGTGGAAGCAGGCTCTCTCCTGCTGTCGCTGTCCCCGGCACGCCCGCAGCAGCCCCGGGTGGCTCTGGTGACACCCCCGCGAGCGGCGCTGCCCCCCGGCCCGCAGGGGCGGCTGCACGACCCCAGGGCCCCCAGGACCCCCAGAGGCCGCAGCCCCGCTCGTCCTCACCCGAGGGGCAGTCGCGCTGCTCGTCACACACCTGCGGGGACAGCGGGGACAGCGCGGGGACACGGGAGGGACACGGGGGGGACACGGGGGGGACAGCGCGGGGACACGGGGGGGGACACCGGGGAGGACACGGAGGGGGACACCGGGGGGGACACCGGTGGGGACACGGGGGGACACGGGGGGGGATACGGGGACACTGAAGTGCCAACGCAAGGGGCTGGTGGGCTCCGGGGACACCGGGGTGACACCGGGGTGACACCGGGAGGGGGTACGGGGTCAGGGTCACCGAGGCGGGGTCGGGGGTCGGAAGAGGCCAGGGGACACCGGGGTGGCACTGAGGGAGTCGGGGACACCGCGGGGATGACCGAGGGGACACCGCAGTGACAGCGGGGAGGGACAGGGGGACAGCCGGGGGCCTCTGGAAAGGGCTCGGGGGTGGGACACGGGGGCGGGGGGGGGCAGGAGGAGGGGGGGCCGGGACCCCGGGGTGACCCGGGTGGGCGGGGGGTCCCCCCCTTGTCCCCCCCTTGTCCCCGGTACCTGCTGGAAGGTGACGCACTCGCCGTCCCCGCAGGAGAACTCGGCGCAGGGACCCCCCGGGGGGCTCCCGGGGCCGGGGGGCTCTGGGGGGGGGCGGCAGGGGGCTCTCAGGGGTCCCCAGGGGACTCACGAGGGGGGGGTCCCCGGGGGTCTCTGAGGGCCTTCGAGGTGGGGGCGGTGCCCTCCCCGCTGAGTTTCCCGTCCCCTCCCCTCGGGACCCCCGAGACCCCCCCTCGGGACCCCAGGGGGGTGACACGGTGGGGGGGGGGGCACTCCCAGACCACCCCCCCTCCGATATCCCCAGAGGCGGCCCCGCTCTCACCGCACAGCCGGGGGCTCTCATCGGCGCTGTCGCGACAGTCGCGACGCCGTCGCAGAGGCGGCGCGGGGGGAGGCAGGCGGGGGCGCAGGGGGCGCGGCCGGCGGGCAGGGGGGGCGGCAGGGCAGGTGGCCGGGGGGGCACGGGGGGTCGCAGCCCCGCTCGTCGCTGCTGTCGGGACAGTCGCTGTCGCCGTCGCAGCGCCAGCCCCGCGGGACGCAGCCGCCGCTGTCGCAGCGCAGGGAGCGGGGGGGCACGGCGGCGCCGAGGCGTTGGCAGGGCCGGGGGCGGTGTCGGCGACAGAGTCGGCGACAGCGGCAGTGACAGTGTCGGTGTCGGTGAGAGTGTCGGCGACAGCGACAGTGACAATGTCGGCGACAGCGGCGGTGGCAGTAGCGGCGTCGGGGACGGTGTCGGCGATGGTGTCAGTGTCAATGTCGGCGACAGCGCTGGCGACAGGCGCGATGGCGGTGGTGGCCGCGATGCCGGTGGCAGTGTCGGTGACAGCGGTGACAGGCGACAGCGGCGCGGGCGGCAGCGCCACAGCGCACCCCGGCGGGCTCTCGTCCAGCCGTCGCGACAGTCGCGAGCCCCGTCGCAGACGGCGAGCTCCGGCACGCAGAGCCGTCGGGGCAGGGGACGGTGCCGGGGGGGCAGGTGGCGCGCGCTGGGGACACGGGGACAGCGGGGGAGGGTGTCCAAGGGGGGGGTCCCGGGGGGGTTGCGGGGTGGAGGGGGGTCCCAGAGTGAGGGAGGGTCCCAGGGTGGTCCCCGGGGGGGGGTCTCAGGGTGGGAGTGGGTCCCAGAATAGGGGGGGGGGGTCTCAGGGTGAGGAGGGGTCCCGGGGTGGGGGGGTTCCCAGGGTGAGGGGTGGTCCCAGGGTGGTCCCAGAGTGGGGGGGGTCCCAGGGTGAGGGGTGGTCCCCAGGCGGGAGGGGGGGGTCCCATGGCAGCTCGGGGACCCCCGGCAGGGTTCCCAGGGAGGAGGGTCCCGTGGCAGAGGGGTGGGTGGGGGTCCCAGGTGGGGGTCCCAGGTGGGGGTCCCCACTGCGGGGGTCCCATGGCAGAGGTGTGGGGTGGGGGTCCCAGCAGGGGTGTCCCCCCCTCACCGGGGCACTGGCTCTCGTCGCTGCCGTCCCCGCAGTCGTCGCGGCCGTCGCAGCGCCGGGGGTGGGGGACACAGCGACCCCCCCCGCAAGGGAACTGCCCCGGGCCGCAGCGGGGGGCGCAGCCTGCGGGGACGGGACCCCCGAGTGGGCACGGGAACCCCCCCCGCGGGGCACGGGACCCCCGAGTGGGCACGGGAACCCCCCACCCGGGGCACGGGACCCCCGAGTGGGCACGGGAACCGCCCCCCGGGGCACGGGAACCCCATCCGGGGCAGCTCTGCTCTCTGCTTCCCGGGGGTCCCGAGCAGCGCCCACCCCAGGGGGCTCTGTGGGGCACAGACCCCCAGGCTTTGGGGGGCTCAATGACCCCACCGAGGGGCACAGACCCCCAGGGTTGGGGGGCTCAGTGACCCCACTGAGGGGCACAGACCCCCAGGATTCGGGGGGGCTCAGGGACCCCACTGAGGGGCACAGACCCCCAGGGTTGGGGGGCTCAGTGACCCCATTGAGGGGCACAGACCCCCAGGATTTGGGGGGCTCAGGGACCCTCAGTGTGGGGCACAGACCCCCAGGGTTGGGGGGCTCAGGGACCCTCAGTGAGGGGCTCACACCCCCAGGGTTGGGGGGCTCAGGGACCCCATTGAAGGGCATAGACCCCAGGGTTGGGGGGCTCAGTGACCCCACCGAGGGGGTCACACCCCCAGGATTTGGGGGGCTCAGTCACTCCACTGAGGGGCACAAACCCCCAGGGTTGGGGGGTCTCAGTGACCCCACCGAGTGGCTCAGACCTCAAGCACTCCAGCCCTCCCCGGTCCCCCAAAACCCCCCCGCCAGACCCCCCCACCCCCCAAACCCCCCAGCTCCACTCACCCGCCTCGTCCGAGTCATCCCCGGGGGGCAATCCCGGCGCCCGTCGCAGATCCGGGCGGGGGGCAGGCAGCGCCCCCCGGCACAGGCGAACTCGGGGGGGCTGGGCAGGCGCGGGGGGGGCACCCCGCCTCGTCCCAGCCGTCGGGGCAGTGGGTGACGCCGTCGCAGCGAGCCCCCCAGGGCAGGCAGCGCCCGCCGGGGCAGCGGGGCTGCTGGGGGGCGCACGGGGGGTCGCACAGCTCGTCCGAGCCGTCGCCGCAATCGTCCTCGTTGTCGCAGAGCCAAGCGCCGGGCACGCAGAGCCCCCCGGCCCGGCAGCGGAACTCCCAGGGGGCGCAGCCGGGGGAGGCCGGGCAGGGGGCGGGGGTCGGGGGGCACTTGCCAGCGCCCCTCCCGGCACGTGCTGAATGGGGGGGGGGGCGGGCAGGGGGGAGTCACGGGGGGGCCGTGGGGCCGTGTCCCCGTGTCCCCGTGTCCCCATGTCCCCGTGTCCCATTTACCCGGTGTCTCCGTGTCCTCGTGTCCTGACCTCCCGATGTCCCCACATCCCGATGTCCCGGTGTCCCGGTATCCCCACATCCCAGTGTCCCCATGTCCTCGTGTCCCGGTGTCCCGGTGTCCCGGTGTCCTGGTGTCCCTCTGTCCCGCTATCCCAGTGTCCCGGTGTCCCCATTCCAGTGTCCCCATGTCCCGGTGTCCCAGGGTCCCATTCCCGGTGTCCCCATTCTTGGTGTCCCCATTCCCGCTGTCCCTCTGTCCCGTGTCCCCTGTCCCCCTGTCCCTCTATCCCTCTGTCCCGTGTCCCGTGTCCCCCTGTCCCCATGCCCCGCTGTCCCCCTGTCCCCCCGTCCCGCTGTCCCCCTGTCCCTGTGTCCCCATTCTCAGTGTCCCCCCTGTCCCTCTGTCCCCTGTCCCCGCTGTCCCCCTGTCCCTGTGTCCCTCTGTCCCCCCCATCCCGCCCCATTGCCCCCCGCCCTCACCAGTTGCCGCAGCCCTGGCTCACGGTGCTCCCGGCGGGGAAGGCGAACCCGTCCCAGAAGCAGGGACAGGCGGGGGGCTCCAGGCAGCGCCCCTCTGCGGGGGGGGGGCACAGACACACACACAGGGGTGACACCGCGCCCCCCCCCACACCCCCCGAGCCCCCCGACCCCCTTCAGCCCCCCCCCTCACCGTGCAGGACCCTCCCGGGGGGCAGAAGCAGCCCTCGAGGCACCCAGGGCCCCGCAGAGCTCGGGGGGGGTCGCGGCCGAGGTCGCGGCAGGTGGGGGGGCAGGGGGGGCCGCAGGGGTTGTACTCCTGCCCCCCCTCGCACTGCAGGGCTGCGGAGATCGGGGGGGAGGGGGTTAGGGGGGGCTGGGACCCCCCAAACCACAGCCTGGGACCCCCCCCCGCCCCACAACCCCATGAGGGGGGGGGGGCTCCTGCACCCCCAGCCCCAAACCCGGCACATCCCAGGGGGGGCTCAGCCCCAACCTCTCCCCCCCGTGTCCCCCCCCCGCCCACGGGGTCCCCCCCTCGGGCCCCCCTGCGCATTCCTGAGCCCCCCGACCCACGGCACAGCCCCGGCTCTGCCAGTGCAGGGCACGATGGGACCCCCCCCCCACAGTGTCCCCCAGCCCCCTGAATCCCGTGCCCCCCCCCCCAGCCCTGTGCCCCTCCGTGCCGCCCGGACCCCCCCCCCCCCCGGTGTCCCCTGGATCCTCCCCCGTGCCCCCCCAGCCCCTCCGTGTCCCCCCAACCCCTGTGCCCTTGGATCCCCGGGACCCCCCCCCCCCCCGTGTCCTCTTTGCGCCCCCCGTACCCCCGGGACCACCCTGTGCCCTCCCAGCCCCCTGTGCCCCCCCGTACCCCTCAGCCGCCTGTGCTCCCGAGACACCCCCCGTGCCCCCCGGACTCCCCCCGGAGCCCCCGAGGCCCCTGTGCTCTCCGGTGCCCTCCCGGACCCCCGGTGCCCCCCCGGTGCCCGCGTTCACGGAACAGCCCCCCGCGTGCCCCCCGTATTCCCCGGACCCCCCCGGTGCCCCCAGCCCCCCGTGCCCCCCTCGTGCCCCCCCCGTGCCCACCGACTCCCCCCGGTGCCCCCCCTATGCCCGCTCTCACGGCACAGCCCCCCAGCGCCCCCGGTGCCCCCAGCCCCCCCGCGCTCACGGCACAGCCCCCCGGTGCCCCGGTGCCCCCCCGCGCTCACGGCACAGCCCCTGGCTCCTCCAGCGCAGCGCTCTCCCCCTCCTCCCGCACTCCTCGGCGTAGGCGGCCAGCGCCGTGCACAGGCACTCGCAGTCCCCGCCGCTGTCACACCTGCGGCACGCGCCAGGTGGGCCACAGGTGTGACCCGGGACCCCCCCCACCCCCCCGAGCCCCCCTCCCCAAACCTCACCCGCAGGCGTCGAACAGGCACCACTCGTAGAAGCGCTGGGGGGGCACCAGCGGGTGGCAGGGGGCGAAGAGGGGGTGCCGCAGGACCCCGCAGCGGCCCTGAGCCCAGGCCCGGCGCTGCGGGTTCTCCTGGGGGGCGGGGGGGACACGGCCAGGTCTGTCCTTTGTCCCCTCAGAGCCCCCCCGAGACCCCCGTGCCCTCCCGTGCCCGCCGGTGCCGCTCCCGGGTGTCCCCCGGTGCCGGGGTGGGGCGGGGGTTGGGGCAGCGGCAGTGGGGGCACGGGGGGCACGGGGGCGGGAGGAGAATTTCAGCCCCGAACTGAGGCGGCTCCTCGTCCTCATCCTCAACCTCATCCTCATCCTCCTCCTCATCTTCATCTTCATCCTCGTGCTCCTCCTCATCCTCCTCATCCTCCTCCTCCTCCTCCTCCTCCTCCTCCTCCTCATCTTCATCTTCATCCTCATCCTCCTCCTCATCCTCCTCCCCCCCGGGGTTTGGCTCCTTCCTTTCTCGCCCCGCGTTCTGCTGGGAGACCCCAGTGTCCCCCCCCCGCCAGCCCTTGTGTCCTCCAGTGTCCCCCTGCCAGCTCCCCGTGTCCCCCTGCCAGCCTCTGTGTCCCCCTGCCTGTCTCCAGTGTCCCCCTGCCAGCCCTCCCCGTGTCCCCCGGTGTCCCCATCCGGTTCCCGTGTCCCCCTGCCAATCCCTCACGTCTCCCTGTCTCACCCCTGTCCCCATATCCCCCATGTCCCCCATATCCCCCCCATGTCCCCGTATCCCCCATATTCCCCATATCCCCATATCCCCCATGTCCCCCATGTCCCCCCCATGTCCCCGTATCCCCCATATCCCCCATATCCCCCATATCCCCCCATGTCCCCCATGTCCCCCATATCCCCATATCCCCCCATGTCCCCCATGGCCCCCATATCCCCCATATCCCCCCATATCCCCCCATGTCCCCCATATCCCCCCATGTCCCCCATGTCCCCCATATCCCCCCATGTCCCCCATATCCCCCCATGTCCCCCATGTCCCCCATATCCCCCCATATCCCCCATGTCCCCATATCGCCCCATGTCCCCCCATGTCCCCCATGTCCCCCCATATCCCCCATATCCCCCATGTCCCCCCATATCCCCCATGTCCCCCATGTCCCCCATGTCCCCCATATCCCCCATGTCCCCATGTCCCCCATGTCCCCCCATATCCCCCCATATCCCCCATGTCCCCCATGTCCCCCATGTCCCCCATATCCCCCATGTCCCCCATATCCCCCATGTCCCCCCATGTCCCCATATCCCCCATGTCCCCCATATCCCCATGTCCCCCCATGTCCCCATGTCCCCCATGTCCCCCATATCCCCCATGTCCCCCCATGTCCCCCATGTCCCCCATGTCCCCCATATCCCCCATGTCCCCCCATGTCCCCCATATGCCCCATATCCCCATATCCCCCATGTCCCCCCCATGTCCCCCCGTGTCCCCCCGTGTCCCCGTGTACCTCGCAGGGGTGCGGGCGGTTCCCGTCGGCCTCGGGGCAGAGCGGGCTGAGGCGCCAGGAGTCCCCGAAGATCTCGGCCGTGGCCTCCAGGGCCCCGTCCCGGCTCCCGAAATCGTTCTCGGCGTCGCCGTCGAAGTTGCCGCAGAGCCCGGCCAGGCGGCCGCGCAGCCGCGGGGACGCGCGCAGGTACACGCGGGTCCCTGCGGGCGGGGACAGCGCTGGCACCTGGTGGCGCTGCCACCACCCGCGACACCGCCCGCCGCCACCGCCACCACCCCCCCGTGCTGCCACCGGCGCTGCGGAGGTGGCACCGGGGACCTCGCGTGGTGGCACCAGGGACCCCGCGTGTGACACCGCCCGTGGTGGCACCGGGGACCCCCGTGGTGGCACCAGGGACCCCCCATGGTGACACCGCCGTGATGACACCGCCCGTGGTGGCACCGGGGACCCCGCGTGGTGACACCGCCACTGCACCGCCACCCCCAGGGACCCCCTCCCATAGCCCCCCAGTGCTGGGGACCCCCACCTCTCACCCCTGTCCCAGAGCACGGCCACCCCCAGGGACCCTTCCCCGTGCCCTCCCCGGGGGTCTCACGCTGTCCCAGAGCACGGCCAGCCCCAGGGACCCCCCAGGGACCCCTCTGTGTCCCTCTGTGTCCCCCCGGGGGTCTCACTTCTGTCCCAGAGTATGGCCCCCCGGGCCCCCCGTGTCCCCCCGTGTCCCCCCCCGTGCCCCCCGGGGGTCTCACCTCCGTCCCAGAGCACGGCCAGCCCCAGGCGGGTCAGCAGCAGCAGGAAGAGCCCCGCGCGCTGCAGCGCCAGCCCCGAGCCCCCGAACACCTTGGGGGGTCGCACGGCCACCCCGTTCACTGTCACCTCCCGCCCTGCCGGGGGGGGGGGCACCCAGAGTCACCCCCGTGTGTCCCCACCCTGCCTGTGGCCCCCCCCCAGTGTCCCCGTGTCCCCCCCGTGTCCCCGTGTCCCCCCCACGTCCCCCCCGCGTCCCTCCCGTGTCCCCTCCGTGTCCCCCTGCATCCCCCGTGTCCCCCTCGTGTCCCCCCCATGTCCCCTCCGTGTCCCCTTCGTGTCCCCCGTGTCCCCCCCATGTCCCCCCCGTGTCCCCCGCTGTCCCTTTTGTGTCCCTCCCCGTGTCCCCCCCGTGTCCCCCCCGTGTCCCCCCCGCTGTCCCCCCCGCGTCCCCTCACCCCGCAGCATGTGCACCACGGTGTTCCCCACGGCCACCACCACGGACTTGGTGCAGGTGACGCCGGTGGCCCCGCAGGGGACATTCTCGGCGGTGACGGCGAAGAGCCCGGCGGCCTCGCGGGCCAGCAGGTACTCGCAGTCCCCGGCGAAGGTGAAGGCGCGGCCGTCGAAGGTGACATAGTGCGGGTCGCCGGTGGCCACGCAGGTGCCCGCGCACTCCTGGCGCCCGCAGTGCCACCGCTGGCCCCGGCACAGGCTGCGGGGACAAGCCTCGGTGCCACCGCCGTGTCCCCACCCCCAAACCCTACTGAGCCCCCCGTGCCGCCGCCCCCGTGTCCCCACCCCACCCCTCACCCCCCAAAACGGGGTCCCGCCACCCCCATCCCCCCGGAACCCACCCACCCGCCGTCGCTGTCCCCACGGTGGCACAGGGGACAAAAGCCACCCCCCTGTCCCGCGGGGGGGGTCACACCGGGCTGGAGCATCCCGTGTCACCGCCACGCCGTGCCGTGGGTGACCCCGAGGGGGTCCCCGAGGCTCTGCCAGGGGTCGGGGGGGGGGTGTCCGGGGGTCCCCACCAGGTGTTGCAGTCGCGGGCGATGGTGGCGTTGGGCGGGTACAGCTGCCCGCCGTGGTGACAGGGACACTCGTCCGGTGACACGCAGCGCCCGTCCTGCCGGCGCACCGCGCTCAGAGGGGGAGGGGGCTCGGGGGGTCTGGGTCGGGGGGAGATCCCCGCGGCCCCCCCGGGGGGGTCACTCACCAGGAAGAGGGTCCCGGGGGGGCAGACGCAGCCGTCGGCGGGGCCGCCGCAGGTGCCCGAGGGCTCGGCGGGGTCGCAGCGGCGCAGGCAGGAGCCCGGAGAGTGCAGCAGCCCCGGGGGGCAGCGCGGCCCGGGGGGGCACGGGCCGGGGGCGCAGCGCCACGAGCCCGCCGTGCACACGCTGCGGGGGGATGGAAGGGAGGGAGGGACCCCCGGCCGTCTGAGACCCCCCCCACGGTGGGGTCCATCGTCTCCAGAAGCCAAATTCCACTGAACGCCCCCTCATCGGGGTCCCACAAACCCCAGCCCCCAAACCCCGCTGAGACCCCCGTGCCGTGCCCCCATCCCCACCCCCAAACCCTGCTGAGACCCCCGTGCCGCCCCCCCGTGTCCCCACCCCTCACCCTTTAACCCCCCCCAAACCCTACTGAGACTCCTGTACTGCCACCATCGTGTCCCCATCCCTCACCCCCAAACCCTGCTGAGACCCCCGTGCTGCACTCCCCGTGTCCCCACATTCCCCAAATCCTACCGAGCCCCCCAAAACGGGGTCCCGCCACCCCCATCCCCCCAGAACCCCCACCCCATCGCAGCCCCGACCCTGGGTCCTCCCCCCCGCGCTGTCCCCACGGTGGGACACGGGACAAAAGCCCCCCCCCCAGTCCCGCGGGGTGTCACACCAGGCTGGAGGGTCCCCTCATGTCCCCATGTCCCCCCCGTATCCCCCATGTCCCCCCATATCCCCCCATGTCCCCCCATGTCTCCCCATGTCCCCCCATATCCCCATGCCCCCCCGGATCCCCCATGTCCCCCCGTGTCCCCATATCCCCCATATCCCCCCCGTGTCCCCATATCCCCCATGTCCCCCATATCCCCCCATGTCCCCCCATGTCCCCATGTCCCACCCTCTGCCTCGGTGACCCCCGTGCCGTGGGTGGGTGACCCTGCAGCCCCCCCGAGCCTCCCCAAGCCCCCCAGAACCCCCCCCGGGACCCACCAGGCCTGGCAGCCGCGGCGGATGCGGGCGCCGGGGGGGTGGAGGCGGGCGCCGCGGGGGCACGGGCAGGCGGCGGGGGGCACGCACTGCCCGCCCGGGGCCAGCAGCAGCCCCGGGGGGCAGCGGCAGCCGGGGACACAGAGGGTCTCCGGGGGGGGACAGGCGCTGCCTCCGGGGGGCTCGGAGCAGGAACGGCCGCAGGGACCCCCGCAGTCCTGGTACTGCTGCCCCCCGGGGCACGGCTCCTCTGGGGGGATATGGGGGGGCGGGGAGCGGATGTCACCTCGTCCTGTCCCCATCCCATGGATCCCATCCCATGGATCCCAAACCAATCCCATCCCATTGCATCCCATTGTGTCCCATCCTATCCCAATTCCATCCCATCCCATTGTATCCCATCCCATGGATCCCAGCCCATGGATCCCATACCAATCCCATCCCATTGCATCCCAGTGTATCCCATCCTATCCCAATTCCATCCCATCCCATTGTATCCCATCCCATGGATCCCATCCCATGGACCCCAGCCTATCCCATCCCAATTCCAGCCCATCCCATGGATCCCATCCTATCCCATGGATCCCATAGCAATCCCATCCCAATTCTATCCCATCCCATTGCATCCCATCCCGTGGACCCCATCCCATCCAATGGATCTGATCTTATCCCATCCCATAGATCCTAACCCATCCAATTATCCCATCCCATGGATCCCATCCTACCCCATGACCCCATCCCATCTCATTATCCCATTATTCTGTTAACCCATTATCCCATTATCTCGTTATCCTACCCTGTTATCCCAAGGATCCCATCCCATCCCATGGATCCCAAACAAATCCCATCCCATTGCATCCCATCATATCCCATACAATGGATCCCATCCCATGGATCCCATGATCCCATCCCATGGATCCCATCCCATCATCCCATCATCCCATTATCCTGTTAACCCATTATCCCATTATCCTATCCCGTTATCCCATGATCCCATCCCATCCCATGGATCCCAAACCAACCCCATCCCAAATCCATCCCATCCTGTGGACCTGATCCAATCTTATCCCATCCCATCCCATGGATCCCATGATCCCATCCCATGAGCCCATTATCCTGTTAACCCATTATCCCACTATCTCATTATCCTATCCCGTGGATCCCATCCCAATTCCATCCCATCCCGTGGACCCCGTTCCATCCAATGGATATCCCATCCCATCCCATGATCCCATCCCATGATCCCATCCCATGATCCTATGATCCTATCCCATCCCATCTCATTGTCCCATTATCCTATTATCCCATCCCGTTAACCCATCCATCCCATCATCTCATTATCCCGTTATCCCATCCCATCCCATCCATGATCCCGTTATCCTGTTATCCCATCATCCCACCCCATGATCCCATCCCATCATCCCATTATCCCATCATCCCATTATCCTGTTAACCCATTATCCCATTGTCTCATTATCCTATCCCGTTATCCCATGATCCCATCCCACCATCCCATTATCCCATCATCCTGTTATCCCAGGATCCCATTATCCCAGGATCCCATTATCCTGTTATCGCATCATCCTGTCATCCCATGATCCCACAATCCCACATTCCCATGATCCCACAATCCCATTATCCCACGATCCCACGATCCCATGGATCCCGTTATCCCATGATCCCATGGATCCCATAATCCCACGATCCCATGATCCCACGATCCCATGGATCCCATTGTCCCATGATCCCACGATCCCATGGATCCCATGATCCCACGATCCCACGATCCCATGATCCCATGGATCCCACGATCCCACGATCCCATGGATCCCACGATTCCCATTATCCCACCATCCCACCCTGTTATCTCACGATCCCGTGGATCCCGTTATCCCATGATTCCGTTATCCCACAATCCTGTGATCCCATGGATCCCATGACCCCGCAGTCGCCCCGCACCGCAGAGGCTCTGGTTCCTCCAGCTGAGCTGGGTCCCCTCCCGGGCGCATTCCCGGCCGTAGGCGCCCAGCGCCGGGCAGGGGCAGCGCTCGGGCTGCGGGCCCCGGCACGAGCACACGGCCCAGCGGCACAGCTCCAGGAACGGCGCCGGGTCCACGGCTCCGTGACACGGCTGGGACAGGGGACAGGGTCACAGTGAGGGGGGACACGGTTACAGCGGGGGGGACATTGTCACACACGGCCCAGCGGCACAGCTCCAGGAACGGCGCCGGGTCCACGGCACCGTGACACGGCTGGGACAGGGGGACAGGGTCACAGACGGGGGGGGGGACACGGTTACAGCGGGGGGGCGACAGGGTTATAGCAATAGGGGACATTGTCACAGCCGGGGGGCATTGTCACAGGGGGAGCGGACATGGTCACAGCCAGGGGACAGGGTCACAGCAACAGGGGACATGGTCACAACCGGGGGGGACGCGGTCACAGCAGTAGGGGACATTGTCACAACAATAGGGGACACAGTCACAGCAATAGAGGACATTGTCACCGCAATAGGGGACATTGTCACAGCCGGGGGACACTGTCCCAGCAGTAGGGGACACTGTCCCAGCCGTAGGGGACACTGTCCCAGCCGTAGGGGACACGGTCACAGCAGTAGGGGACATTGTCACAGCAATAGGGGACACTGTCCCAGCGGTAGGGGACACTGTCCCAGCCGTAGGGGACACGGTCACAGCCGTAGGGGACACTGTCCCAGCCGTAGGGGACACTGTCCCAGCAGTAGGGGACACTGTCCCAGCAGTAGGGGACACTGTCCCAGCCGTGTGCCACCTCCCCGCTCACCTGGAAGGCCGGGCCCAGCAGCGCGGCGCAGGCGGCCTCGGCCCCTCTCGCGGCTGCCGGGGAAGGCGTCGCAGGGCTCGGGCAGGCCGGGGCGGCAGCGCCGGGCACGCTCCGGCCGCGCGGAAGGCGTTGGCGAAGGCGGCCAGCCCCGGCTCCACGTCCCCCGCGGGAGTGGTGAAATCGTCCCACTGGTCCCCGCTGAAGGTCCCGCAGAGCCCCCGCACCTGCCCGTGGGGACATTGTCACAGCAACAGGGGACATTGTCACAGCAGCAGGGGACACGGTCACAGTGGGGGGACATTGTCACAGCCGGGGGGGCATTGTCACAGCAATAGGGGACACGGTCACAGTGGGAGGGGCATTGTCACAGCCGGGGGGACATTGTCACAGCCGGGGGGGGACATTGTTACAGCCGGGGGGGCATTGTCACAGCAATAGGGGACACAGTGGGGGGACAAGGTCACAGTCAGAGGGGACATTGTCACAGCGATAGGGGACACGGTCACAGCCGGGGGGGGCATTGTCACAGCTGGGGGGACACGGTCACAGGCGGGAGACACAGTTACAGCGAGAGGGGACACTGTCCCAGCAGTAGGGGACATTGTCACAGCAGTAGGGGACATTGTCACAGCAGTAGGGGACACTGTCCCAGCAGTAGGGGACATTGTCACAGCAGTAGGGGACATTGTCACAGCAGTAGGGGACATTGTCACGGCAATAGGGGACACGGAGCGGGGCTGCTGATCCCGTCCCCCCGGGGCACCCACCCACCCACCCCTTGGGGCGCGGGGGTCTCACCGAGCCGGCCAGCGAGGGCTGCAGGGTGATGAAGGTGTCGGGGCTCGCCAGCCCCCAGAGCAGGTGCGCCTCGGGCAGCTGCAGGTGCAGGAAGGCCGAGGAGGCGCGGCGGATGCTCAGCCCGGCGCCGGAGAAGGGCAGCGTCACCTCCCGGCCGGCCACTGTCACCTCCCCTGAGAGGGGTGACAGCGGCGGAGCCGTGGGGTGGTGGCACCGGGACGGGAGGTGCCGCCGTGGGAAGGGAGGGCAGGGAGCGGTACTGGGATGTCACCCACCACCGTGGGGACATTGGGGACACTGGGGATGGACACAGGGGCGACACCTGCTGTCACCGGGACACTGGGGACAGGCACTGGGATGTCACCCAGCACCGTGGGGACAGGGGGGATGAACACAGGGATGTCACCTGCCACCGTGGGGACATTGGGGACAGGCACAGGGATGTTACCCGCCACCGTGGGGACAGGGGGGATGGACACAGGGGTGACACCTGCTGTCACCGGGACACTGGGGACAGGTGCTGGGATGTCACCCACCACCGTGGGGACACTGGGGATGGACACAGGGATGTCACCCACCCCCGTGGGGACACTGGGGATGGGCACTGGGATGTCATCCAGCATCATGGGGACATTGGGGACATTGGGGACATTGGGGACATTGGGGACAGGCACTGGGGTGTCACCCACCACCGCGGGGACACGGGGGATGGACACAGGGGTGGAACCTGCTGTCACTGGGACACGGGGGAAGAACACAGGGATGTCACCCACCACCCTGGGGACACTGGGGATGGACACAGGGATGTCACCCACCACCCTGGGGACACCGGGGCCAGGCGCTGGGACGCGCAGGGCCGGTGCCAGCCCTGCCTGTCCCCGCGGTGTCACCTGTGCCGTGCAGCCGGGCCGTGGTGCGGTTGGTGGTGACAGTGACGCTGCGGGGACAGCCCGGGGGCCGCTGGCTGTCGCAGGGCTCCTCCTGCTCGACCGTGATCAGCAGCCGCCCGCCCACCGAGTCCTTGGGGACAGGGAGGCGGTGACAGCCCCTCCGCCACCTCCGCGGCCACCCCGCGCTGTCCCCCGTGTCCCCTCACCTGCAGCAGGGTGTGGGCGCAGGTGGCGGGCAGCGAGAAGCGGCGGCGGTCGAAGGTGACAAAGTGACGCCCGGCCAGCACCGCGCACTCGGCCGGGCAGCGCCGCTGCTGGCACAGCCAGCGCCCGCCCTGGCACGTGCTGGGGACAGCGGGGACACCGGGGTCAGGGGGGGGACAGCGGGGACACCGCGGGCAGGGGGGGACACGGGGGGGACAGCGGGGACAGCGGGGACACCGCGGGCAGGGGGGGATACCGCGGAGGACAGCGGGGACAACCTGGGGGACAGCGGAGTGAGGGGGGACACAGGGGACACAGGGGACAGCGGGGACACCGGGGTGAGGGGGGGGGGACAGCGGGGACAGCGGGGACAGCGAGGACAGCGGGGTGAGAGGGGGGACACCGCGGGCGACAGCGGGGACAGCGGGGACACCGTGGTGATGGGGGGGACACCGCAGGGGACAGCAGGGTGAGGGGGGACACTGGGACAGCGGGGACACCGGGGTGAGGGGGGGAGAGAACGCGGGGGACAGCGGGGACAGCGAGCACCGTGGGGTGAGGGGCGGGGGGACACTGGGGACACTGCAGGGGACACAGGGGACAGCGGGGACAGCGGCCACTGCGGGGTGGGAGGGACAGCGGGGACACCGTGGGGGACACGGCGGGGGACTCCAGGCTGGGGGGGGGACACTGTCAGTGGAGCCCAGGGTGGGGGACACATGGCAGGGGACACGGGGACAGGGGGGGGGGACATCACAGGGAAGCTGTCCCCGCGGTGCCAGCCCCGTGCCAGCTCAGTGTCCCCGCAGTGACACCCCAGTGTCCTTGCAGTGCCAGTGCAATGTCCCCGTGATGCCACCCCGGTGTCCCCACAGTGCCACCCCAGTGTCCCCGCAGTGCCAGCCCAATGTCCCTGTGATGCCACCCTGATGTCCCTGTGATGCCAGCTCAGTGTCCCCACAGTGCCAGCCCAGTGTCCCTGCAGTGCCATCCCGATGTCCCTGTGATGCCATCCCGGTGTCCCCGTGGTGCCAGCTCAGTGTCCCCACAGTGCCACCCCCGATGTCCCCGCAGTGCCACCCCGGTGTCCCCACAGCGCCACCCCGGTGTCCCCGCAGTGCCACCCCCGTGTCCCCACAGTGCCACCCCCGGTGTCCCCACAGTGCCACCCCCGGTGTCCCCGCAGTGCCACCCCCGTGTCCCCGTGGTGCCAGCTCAGTGTCCCCACAGCGCCACCCCGGTGTCCCCACAGCGCCACCCCCGTGTCCCCACAGTGCCACCCCGGTGTCCCCACAGTGCCACCCCGATGTCCCCACAGTGCCACCGCCGTGTCCCCACAGTGCCACCCCCGTGTCCCCACAGTGCCACCCCGGTGTCCCCACAGCGCCACCCCGCTGTCCCCACAGTGCCACCGCCGTGTCCCCGCAGTGCCACCCCGCTGTCCCACAGCGCCACCCCGCTGTCCCCACAGTGCCACCCCCGTGTCCCCACAGTGCCACCCCGGTGTCCCCACAGTGCCACCGCCGTGTCCCCACAGTGCCACCCCCGTGTCCCCGCAGTGCCACCCCGCTGTCCCCGCGGTGTCACCCACCAGCGGTTGCAGCTCTGCCGGATGCTCTGGCCGGGCCGGTAGCGCTGCCGGCGGTGGTGACAGGGACAGGCGGCGGGCGGGACGCAGCTGTCGCCGTCGCGGGCCAGCCCCGGGTGGCAGTGGCAGCCGCCGTGGCAGTGTCGCCGGCAGCCGCCGGGCCCGGCGCCGCCCGCGGTGTCGCAGCTCAGCGGGCACAGCGACACGCAGTCCGAGAAGCGCTGCCCCGCCGGACAGCGGCGCTCTGCGGGCCGGCGACAGCGCGGTGGCACCGGGGGACACCCCGGGCAGGGCAGGGGACCCCCCCGGGACCCCCCCCCGGTTCCTACCGCAGAGGCCGGGCTGGCGCCAGGGCACCGGCAGCCCCCGGCGGGAGCACTCCCGGGCGTAGGCGGCGAAGGTGTCGCAGGCGGCGGCGGGAGGGGGCCCGGGGGGTGGCGGGGACCCGGGAGGGGGTGACAGGGACCCGGGGGGTGACAGAGGATCGGGGGTGGCACCAGGAGCCCGTCCCCGCACAGCAGCGCCACGCACGCCGCGAAAAACCCACTGGGGTCCACCTGGGGGGGGGGAGCAGCGGTGAGGACCCCCCAGGACCCCCCATGACACCCCAGGACCCCCCCAGGACCCCCCAGGACCCCCCCGGGACCCCCCCGGGACCCCCCCGGGACCCCCCAGGACAGCCCAGGACCCCCCAGGACACCCCCGGGACCCCTCAGGACCCCCCCAGGACAGCCCCAGGGCCCCCACCCAGGACACTCCAGAACCCTCCAGGACTCCCCCTGAACCCCCCCCCCCCCCCAGCCCCCGCCGAGACCCCCCCGGGACACCCTGAGCCCCCCAGACGCCCTCAGGAGCCCCCAGAACATCAACTCTGGGACCCCCTGGAGCTCCCCGAAACCTGCCCGGACAGCCCCGGGACCCCCCCCAGGACCCCCCAGGACCCTCCGAGCCCCCCAGGACCCCCCAGGACCACCCCAGGACATCCCCGGGACATCCCCGGGACAGCCCCGGGACCACACGGACCCCCCAGGACACCCCCCCAGGACCCCCCCAGGACACCCCCCCAGGACCCCCCCCCGAGCCCCCCGCGCTGACCTGGCCGTGGCAGGTGCGGAAGGGCGGGGCCAGCAGCCGCCCGCAGGTGCCCAGCGCCGCCGCCGCCCTCACCTGGGCCGCACCTGGGCCCCCCCGCGGGCACCTCCCTGCAGGGGGGCTGAGCCGGGGGGGGCCTCAGAACCGGGGGGCGACCCCCGGGACCCCCCCAAAGGGGCACGGGAGGCTCAGGTACCTCTGGGGCGGCCCCCGGCACCTGCCAGGCGCTGAGAAAGGCGGCGGCCGAGGGGGAGAGGGAACCGTCGGGGAGCAGCAGGTCATCTGGGGACAGGTGAGAGAGGGGACAGGTGAGGGGACAGGTGAGGGCAGGTGAGGGCAGGTGAGATGGGAACAGGTGAGGGGACAGGTGGGGGCAGGTGAGGGCAGGTGGGGACAGGTGAGGGGATAGGTGAGGGGACAGGTGAGGGGACAGGTGAGGGGATAGGTGAGGGGATAGGTGAGGACAGGTGGGGTGAGGACAGGTGAGGATTGGGGGGATGAGGACAGGTGAGGACAGGTGGGGGGGACAGGTGGGGTGAGGACAGGTGAGGTGGGACAGGTGAGGGGGGGACAGGTGAAGGGGGACAAGTGAGGTGACGACAGGTGAGTGAGGACAGGTGAGGACAGGTGAGGTGAGGACACGTGAGGCGAGGACAGGTGGGGTGAGGACAGGTGGGGTGAGGACAGGGGGGTGAGGACAGGTGGGGGGGACAGGTGAGGCGAGGACAGGTGAAGTGACGGCAGGTGAGGTGACGGCAGGTGAGGTGAGGACAGGGGCGTGAGGACAGGTGAGGTGGGGACAGATGGGTGGGGACAGGTGAGGACAGGTGGGGAACAGAGGGGTGAGGGCAGGTGAGGTGATCACAGGTGAGGTGAGGACAGGTGAGATGGGGACAGGTGAGGACAGGTGATCACAGGTGAAGTGAGGACAGGGGGGTGAGGACAGGTGAGGTGGGGACAGATGGGTGAGGACAGGTGGGGAACAGAGGGGTGAGGACAGGTGAGGTGATCACAAGTGAGGTGAGCACACACCGGTGTCCCCCCCCCGGCCCCCCAGGTGGGGTGGGCGTGGCCCGGTGCCTCTCACCTGCAGGGTCGTCGGTGTAGGTGCCGCAGAGCCCCCAGGTGGCCCCGCGCAGCTCGGGCTCCGCTGTCACCGTCACCGCCAGGTGCCCGTCCCAGGCCACCCGCACGCCCAGGCTGCTGGCCACGGCCACCCACTCACCTGGCCAGGTGACACCGAGCCCTGCGCGGGGGGACGGCACAGTGGGGACAGGGACAGGAACAGGGACAGATTGGGGACAGGATGGGGACAGGGATGGGGACAGGGACGGGGACAGGGATGGGGACAGGATGGGGACAGGGACAGGGACAGGACGGGGACAGGGACAGGGACAGGGACAGGGACAGGGACAGGGACAGGGACAGGACGGGGACAGGGACAGATTGGGGACAGGGATGGGGACAGGGATGGGGACAGGGATGGGGACAGGATGGGGACAGGGACAGGGACAGGATGGGGACAGGGATGGGACAGGGACAGGATGGGGACAGGGACAGGGACAGGATGGGGACAGGGACAGGGACAGGGACAGGACGGGGACAGGGATGGGGACAGGGATGGGGACAGGATGGGGACAGGGACAGGGACAGGGACAGGGACAGGACGGGGACAGGGATGGGGACAGGGATGGGGACAGGATGGGGACAGGGACAGGGACAGGACAGGGACAGGATGGGGACAGGGACAGGGACAGGGACAGGACAGGGACAGGGACAGGACAGGGACAGGATGGGGACAGGGATGGGGACAGGGATGGGGACAGGGACAGGGACAGGATGGGGACAGGATGGGGACAGGGATGGGGACAGGGACAGGGACAGGGACAGGACAGGGACAGGATGGGGACAGGATGGGGACAGGATGGGGACAGGACGGGGACAGGTTGGGGACAGGACAGGGACAGGGACAGGGACAGGGATGGGGACAGGGACAGGGACAGGGATGGGGACAGGGACGGGGACAGGGACAGGACAGGGACAGGGACAGGGACAGGACAGGGACAGGATGGTGACAGGGACAGGACGGGGACACCTTTGTGCAGGTAGGGCCGCCCCCCCGGCAGCGCTGCCCCGTTCACCGACACGTTCTGTCCCCGGGCCAGCACCGTGTGCGCCCCCAGCGTCACCTGCAGCACCTGCGGCGGGGGCGGGGCACCCACCTGGCTCAGGTGTGCCAGGGAGAGCGGGGACGGGTGTGGGGCACCCGTGGGTGTCACGGCCACCAGGGGTGGGCCCATGGGTGTGCCACGCCGGGTCCCCTCCCAGACCCCAGCCCCCAGCCCAGCCCCCAGCCCCCCCTGCACCTCTGGGCCCAGGGCCAGCAGTGACCCCAGGTGACCCATCCTGTCCCCCCCCACCGTGTCCGGGTGTCCGATGCCACCCCCGGCTGCTGTCACCTGTCCCCATTGCCCACGGCCATGCCAGCCCCCTGCGCCCCGCAGTGCCTCTGGGTGCCCCCTGGACCCCCCGTGCCCCCCTGAGCTGACTCTGGGTGCCCCCCTGCCCCCCTGAGGTGATGCTGGGTGCCCCCCCCATACCCCCTACAGTGACTGGGTGCCCCCCGTGAACCCCACAGTGACTCTGGGTGCCCCGTGAGGTGGCTCTGGGTACCCCCCGCAGTAACTCCAGGTGCCCCCCCGTCCCCCCACAGTGACTCTGGGTGCCCCCCATTCCCTTTGCAGTGACTCTGGGTGCCCCCCCCGCAGTGACTCTGGGTGCCCCCTGAGGTGGCTCTGGGTGCCCCCCCTGCAGTAACTCCAGGTGCCCCCCCATCCCCCCACAGTGATTCTGGGTGCCCCCCCGTGCCCCCTGCAGTAACTCCGGGTGCCCCCCATTCCCCCTGAGGTGCTCCTGGGTGCCCCCCCTGTCCCCCACAGTGACTCTGGGTGCTCCGCCCCGTACCCCCTGAGGTGACTCTGGGTGCCCCCCCCGCAGTAACTCCAGGTGCCCCCCCGTGCCCCCCCCCAGCGCCTCCGTGTGCCCCCCCGTGCCCCCTACAGTGACTGGGTGTCCCCCCGTGCCCCCTTAGGTGACTCTGGGTGCCCCCCCGTGCCCCCCACAGTGCCTCTGGGTGCCCCCCCATTCCCTTTGCAGTGACTCTGGGTGCCCCCCGCAGTAACTCCAGGTGCCCCCCCCGTGCCCCCCTCCCACAGCCCCTCCATGTGCCCCCCCCCCCATCGCGCACCCAGGGGTGCCCGAGGCTCAGGGTGACGTCCCAGGAGCCGTCGGTGGCGGCGGCCAGGCTGTAGCGGCAGCGCCGGGGCAGCGCCAGGTGCCGCCCGTCGAAGGTGCGGAGCCGCGCCCCGGCCCAGGCCTGGCAGGTGGCCGGGGGGCGGCGGCGGCGCGGGGAGCCCCCGTCCTCCCCGCCCAGGGGCAGGCGGGTGCAGGGCAGGCAGGGCCCCGAGGTGTCCCCGGTGTCCCCGCGGCGCCAGCTGTGTCCCCAGGGGCGCTGGCAGCACTCGGCGCGGCTGAGGGCAGCGCTGCGGTTGTGGCCATGCTGGCACTGCCAGGAGCTGAAGCAGCGGCCCAGGGAGCCGGGCCCTGCGGGGTGGGGACACGGGTGACACCCAGGGGCACGCACGGGGGGTGGGACGCAGCCCTGCGGCCGTCCTGGCGCCCAGAGGGGATGGCACGGGGAGGGGGTGTCACACCGAGGGGGTGGGTGTGTGTCACACCGGGAATGAGGTGCTGGGAATGGCGGCCGTGGCAGCTCCGGCCCCAGCACCCATCCCAGCACCCAACATCCATCCCAATTCCCATCCCAGCACCCATCCCAGCACCCATCACCCAACACCCATCCCAACATCCATCCCAGCACCCATCCCAATTCTCATCCCAGCACCCATCCCAATTCCCATCCCAGCTCCCATCCCAGCTCCCATCCCAGCACCCAACACCCAACATCCATCCCAATTCCCATCCCAGCACCCATCCCAGCTCCCATCCCAGCTCCTGTCCCAGTTCCCAGTACCCATTGTAAATCCCAGCTCCTGTCCCAGCTCCCATCCCATCACCCAACACCCATCACCCATCCCAATTCCCATCCCAATTCCCATCCCAATTCCCATCCCAGCTCCAGTACCCATCCTAGATCCTGTCCCAGCTCCCATCCCAACACCCAGCGCCCACCCCAGCTCCCGTCCCAGTTCCCAGTACCCATCCCAATTCCCATCCCAATTCCCATCCCAGCTCTCAGAATGCGTCCCAGCACTGGTCCCAGTACCCATCCCAGATCCCAGCTCCCGTCCCAACTCCCATCCTGGCTCCCAGAACCCATCCCAGCTCCCATCCCAGCTCTCAGAATGTGTCCCAGCACCAGTCCCACTACCTGGATTGGATCCTACATCCCATCCTAGATCCCAGCTCCCATCCCAACACCCATCACCCATCCCAGCACCCATCCCGGCTCTCAGAATGCATCCCAGCACCGGTCCCAGTACCCATCTTGGATCCCAGCTCCCATCCCAACTCCCATCCTGGCTCCCAGAACCCATCCTAGATCCCATCCCAGTTCCCAGCTCCCATCCCAGCTCCCATCCTGGCTCCCAGAACCCATCCCAGATCCCATCCCAGTTCCCAGCTCCTATCCCAGTTCCCAGAACCCATCTTAGATCCCAGATCCCATCCCAGTTCCCAGAACCCATCTTAGATCCCAGATCCCATCCCAGTTCCCAGAACCCATCTTAGATCCCAGCTCCCATCTCAACTCCCATCCCAGTTCCCAGTTCCCACCCCAGTTCCCACCCCAGATCCCACCCCAGCTCCCCTCCCGGCCCCCGCTGTGCGTGGCACGCTGGGCACCCCGCCCAGCCCAGCCCCCGGTGGGGCTGGCACAGCGGGGACACCCCCGGGTGCCACTCCCCCCCCCGGTGTCCCCCCCTCACCCTCGGTGCAGCGGGCGCCGCTCCAGCCGGGACAGCAGCCGCGCTCCGTGCGGTTCCGGGCCACTGGCTGCATCTCGGGGGGGCTGGGGGGACACCCCGGTGTCACCCGCTGTCCCCCGCTGTCCCCCGGTGTCCCTCGGTGTCCCCCCGGTGTCCCCCCGGTGTCCCTTGGTGTTCCCCGGTGTCCGCCGTGCCGCCCCCCCGGTGTCAGTTGGTGTCCCCCGGTGTCACCCAGTGTCCCCCGGTGTCCCCTGTGCCGCCCCCCCAGTGTCCCCTGGTGTCCCCCGGTGTCCCCGGGTGTCCCCGTGCCACCTCCCTGGTGTCAACTGGTGTCCCTCGGTGTCACCTGCTGTCCCCCACTGTCTCCCGGTGTCCCCGTGCCACCCCCCCGGTGTCCCTCGGTGTCCCCCGGTGTCCCTGTGCCGCCTCCCCGGTGTCCCCCCGGTGTCCCTCGGTGTCCCCCGCTGTCCCCCGCTGTCCCCCGGTGTCCCCGTGCCCCCCGCTCACCGGTAGATGTAGCAGAGGGCGGTGCCGGTGTCCCCGGGGGAGCCGGTGCTGTCCCGGCGGGTGCGGTGCCGGTCCAGGCGCCAGCCGGCCCGGCTGTACCGGTACAGACTGGGACAGGGCACGGCGGCCTCCAGGCGCGGCCTCACCTCCTCCTGCTCCGTCACCAGCACCGAGCGCTCGCACCAGCGCCTGCCGCACCCATGGGACCCCCAGGCTCAGCACCCGGCACGGCCCCGACCCGGCCCGGACCCCATCGGGCACCCGCCACCCCCAGCCCCACCCTGGGTGCACGTCCCGGCACCCCCAGGGACCACCCAGCACCCACCCAGCACCCACCCAGCACCCACCCAGTACCCCCAGGGACCACCCAGCACCCATCCAGTACCCATCCCAGCACCCAGCACCCACCCAGAACCCACCCAGCACCCCCAGGGACCCACCCAGCACCCACTCAGCACCCACCCAGTACCCACCCAGCACCCACCCAGCACCCACCCAGTACCCATCCCAGCACCCAGCACCCACCCAGAACCCACCCAGCACCCACCCAGTACCCACCCAGCACCCACCCAGTACCCATCCCAGCACCCAGCACCCACCCAGCGCCCACCCAGCACCCACCCAGCACCCACCCAGCACCCACCCAGCACCCATCCCAGCACCCACCCAGCACCCACCCAGTACCCATCCAGCACCCATCCAGCACCCACCCAGCACCCCCAGGGACCCACCCAGCACCCATCCAGTACCCATCCCAGCACCCAGCACCCACCCAGCACCCCCAGGGACCCATCCAGCACCCACCCAGCACCCAGCACCCACCCAGAACCCCCAGGGACCCACCCAGCACCCAGCACCCACCCAGAACCCACCCAGTACCCATTCCAGCACCCACCCAGCACCCACCCAGCACCCACCCAGCACCCATCCAGCACCCACCCAGAATCCATCCAGGACCCACCCAGCACCCACCCAGAACCCATCCCGGCACCCAGCACCCACCCAGCACCCCCAGGGACCCACCCAGCACCCACCCAGCACCCACCCAGCACCCACTCAGCACCCCCAGGGACCCACCCAGCACCCACCCAGAACCCATCCCAGCACCCAGCACCCATCCCTGCTCCTACCGCCAATCCTGGCTCCCTCTCTTCTTCCCCACTCATTCCCGGCCCCGGCTCCATTCTCGTCCGCATTCCCATTCCCCATCCCCATTCCCATCCCCATCCCCATTCCCCATTCCCCATTCCCATCCCCATCCCCATTCCCCATTCCCCATTCCCCATTCCCATCCCCATTCCCCATTCCCCATTCCCATCCCCATTCCCATTTCCCATTCCCCATTCCCATCCCCATTCCCATTTCCCATTCCCCATTCCCATCCCCATTCCCATTTCCCATTCCCATCCCCATTCCCCATTCCCATTTCCCATTCCCCATTCCCATTTCCCATTCCCATCCCCATTCCCCATTCCCATCCCCATTCCCATCCCCATTCCCCATTCCCATCCCCATTCCCATCCCCATTCCCCATTCCCATCCCCATTCCCATTTCCCATTCCCCATTCCCATTCCCATTCCCCATTCCCCATTCCCATCCCCATTCCCATCCCCATTCCCATTCCCCATTCCCCATTCCCATCCCCATTCCCATCCCCATCCCCATCCCCATCCCCATTCCCCATTCCCCATTCCCCAGCCCCAGCCCCTCACCCTGCAGCCGCCCCCACTCCTGTCACCCACAGCACGGCCACGGCCACGGCGCCCCCCGGCCACGGCACTGGGGCCATGCCGGACCCGGGCTGTCCTGGGTCAGCAGGATTGGGGTGACCCCGCTGTCACCGTCCTGGGGTGTCCTGGGTCAGCAGGGTCGGGGTGACCCCGCTGTCACCGTCCTGGGGTGTCCTTGGTCGGGGTGACCCCGCTGTCACCGTCCTGGGCTGTCCTGGGTCAGCAGGGTCGGGGTGACCCCGCTGTCACCGTCCCGGGCTGTCCTGGGTCAGGAGGGTCGGGGTGACCCCGCTGTCACCGTCCTGGGCTGTCCTGGGTCAGCAGGATTGGGGTGACCCCGCTGTCACCGTCCCGGGGTGTCCCCGCGGCCGGACGGTCCCTGGTGTCCCCGCAGTGTCCCCAAGGCCGCAGCCCCGGCACTGCCCCGCGGCTCCGGCATTTATGGGAAGTGGCCCGAGGTGCCACCAGCTGCGGTGACACCGATTGGGCCCAGCTGGCGGGGCACGGTGACATCGGGGTGACATCTCCCGCTTTCCCGGGAGAAGGGAACGGCGGGGGACATCCGGGATCCGGCACGGGGACACGGATGTGGCGGGACAGCGGCTCGCGTGTGTCCCTGTCGCGTGTCCCCTTGTGGCCCGTCTGTGTCCCCTGTGTCCCCCCACGCCTCCCGCGTCCCCCCGCCCCGTGTCCCCCCACGCCTCCCGCGTCCCCCCGCCCCGTGTCCCCCCACGCCTCCCGTGTCCCCTCTCCCCGTGTCCCCCCCACGTGTCCCGTGTCCCCGCACGGCCGCTCCCGGGCTCTCCCGTGTCCCCGTTCCCATCCCCGTTGTTCTCCGAGTGTCTCCCCGAGTGTCCCCAAGTCCCCCGGTATCCTCATGTCCCTGCCCCCATCCTGTCCCCGCGCCAGCCGTGTCCGTGTCCCCGCTAAGGGGGGGTACGGCGGGACACGGGGGGACACGGGGAACACTGGGGACATGGTGGGACACGGGGGGAGGACACGGGGACACGGGGGACACGGGGGGGCACAGGGGACACGGGGGGGACACGGGAGACACGCGGGACACGGGGGGACACCGGGGACACGGCGGTGCCCGGGGGACACGGGGGGCACAGGGGACACGGGGGGGACACGGGAGACATGCGGGACACGGGGGACACGGTGGGACACGGTGGGACATGGGGGACACCGGGGGACACGCGGGACCCGGCGCTGCCCGGTGCTCCCGGGGCTCCCGGTGCTCCCGGGGCTCCCGGGGCCGCGGGGGCGGGGGGCGGTCCCGGCGGGGCGGGGGGACCGGCGGCCACCGCGGGGGGCGGGGCGCGGCGGCGGCGGCGGCGGGGCCGGTGGGGCCGGGGGACACCGGAGGCGCCGGGTACGGGCGGGACCGGGACCGGGACCGGGACCGGACCGGGATCGGCACCGGGAGCGGGAGCGGGAGGGGGAGGGGGAGGGGCAGGAAGGGCGGGGGGCAGCGGGGGGAGGGGCAGGATGGGAGGGCGGGCACGGGAAGGGGGGGCACGGAGGGGACGCGCGGGGGGGGGGGAACAAAAACGGTTTTGGGGGGCGCGAGGGGGGGAATGGGGCACAGTGGGGGGGCCCAGAGGGGGCTGAGGGTGCGGAAAGGGCTTGGGTGGGGGTCCGGGGGGGGGACGGAGAGCGGGGCTGGGGTGGCCGGGAGCTGCTGGGGCACCGGGACGGGGACACCGCGCCACGAGAACCCCCCCGCGGACCCCCCCAGAGCCCCAGGGACCCCCCCGGATCCCTGCCTGACCCCCCCCCGAACCCCTCCGGAGCCCCCCGGAGCCAGCGGGCAGGAGAGTGTGCGGCCCCCCCGTGGCCTGGGTCCGTGCCCGGGGGTCCCGGGGGTCCCAACCCCCTCGGGTGTGCAGGGTCAGAGCCCCCCAGTTCGGGGCTCACCCCCTGCCCCCCCCCCCGACCCCCCGCAGGTCCCCCCGTGGCCGAGACGGAGCCGGAGCAGATGGAGGCACCGGGATGCACCGGCCCAGGTGGGGCTGGGGGCTTCGGGTGGGGTCCGGGGGGTCCCCGGGGTGCTCCCCTGAGCCGGGGGGGGAGCTGGCTGTGCCTCTCTGTCCCCCCACAGCGTGGCTGGTGGTCCCCAAGGCCGAGGTGACGCCCGAGGGTGACAGGGATGATCCAGGGGACACGGAGCTCCACGGCTCAGGTGAGGGGTGGGCTCTGCTGAGGGTCACACAGTGGCACTGCCAGGTGTCCCCCAGCAACGCCGGGGCCACACGGTCACTGTCACCCTGTCCTGGGGCCGGGGACAGCGCTGGGGCCTTGGGGGGTGGACGGTCACTGTGTCCCCAGGGTGGTGACAGTGCCAGGTCCTTGGGAGGTGGATGGTCACTGTGTCCCCAGGGTGGTGGCAGTGCCAGGTCCTTGAAGTGACGGTCACCATGTCCCTGGTGCCATTGGCCTTGATGGTCACTGTGTCCCGGTGCCGGTGACAGCCTCAGGTCCCTGGGTGACAGTGGCTGTGTCCTGGTGGCAGCTGCAGGTCCCTGGGTGACAGTGGCCGTGTCCCAGTGCTGGTGGCAGCTGCAGGTCCCTGGGTGACAGTGGCTGTGTCCTGGTGGCAGCCACAGGTCCCTGGGTGACAGTGGCTGTGTCCCAGTGCCGGTGACAGCCGCAGGTCCCTGGGTGACAGTGCCCGTGCCCCGGTGCCGGTGGCAGCCACAGGTCCCTGGGTGACAGTGGCCGTGTCCCGGTGCTGGTGGCAGCTGCAGGTCCCTGGGTGACAGTGGCTGTGTCCTGGTGCCGGTGGCACTGCAGGTCCCTGGGTGACAGTGGCTGTGTCCTGGTGGCAGCTGCAGGTCCCTGGGTGACAGTGGCCGTGTCCCAATGCTGGTGGCAGCTGCAGGTCCCTGGGTGACAGTGGCCGTGTCCCAGTGCTGGTGGCAGCTGGAGGTCCCTGGGTGACAGTGGCTGTGTCCTGGTGCCGGTGGCACTGCAGGTCCCTGGGTGACAGTGGCCGTGCCCTGGTGACAGCCGCAGGTCCCTGGGTGACAGTGCCCATGCCCCGGTGCCGGTGGCCAGGACATCCTGTCATTGTCACTCCCCCGCCGTGTCCCCGCAGGGCCCTGGCTGGTGCGGAAGGTGAAGGTGGAGGAGGAGGATGAGGCCGAAGCCGAGGCCTGGGCAGCCGCCGGGGCCGGGGCCGAGGCTCCGCTGGCCCCGCAGCCCCCGCCCGGCGCCGTCCCCGCCGAGCCCGCGGGGAGCCCGGGCTGCGCCGGCGGCGCCTGCAAAGCCGAGGAGCCGAGCCCGGAGGAGCTGGGCTACGGGGCGCTGCCCGCCTGGGACGGCCTGGGGCTGCCCTTGGGGGCCGGCTCGGGGTTAAACCCCGGCCCCGGCGGCTGCGGGCGCTGCCCCGGGCCCGCCGCTCGGCCCTTCGGCTGCCCGCAGTGCGGCAAAGCCTTCGGCAAGAAGGCGCACCTGACGCGGCACCTGCGGGTGCACACGGGCGAGCGGCCCTTCCCCTGCCCGCACTGCGGCCGCCGCTTCCGCCAGCGCATCCACCTGCGCTCGCACCTGCGCACGCACACCGGCGAGCGGCCCTACCCCTGCCCGCGCTGCGCCCGCCGCTTCCGCAAGAAAACACACCTGGACCGGCACCTGCGCACGCACACCGGCGAGCGGCCGCACCCCTGCCCGCGCTGCGCCCGCCGCTTCGCGCACCGCCAGCACCTGCTGCGCCACCTGCGCCTGCACGGCCAGCCCGAGCCCCGCGAGGAGCCGCCGCCGCCGCCGCCCTGCCCGGGCTGCGAGCTCGGCCTGGCCTGGAGGCAGAGCCCGGCGCCGCGGCACGCAGGGCTGAGCGCGGCACCGGCGCCGGGGGCTGGCAACGGACACCTGGAGGAGCCGCGGGACGGGGACGGGGACGGCCCCACGGAGGAGAAGCTGCTGACGTGCCCCCAGTGCGGGACCAGCCTCACCTGGAGGCAGAACTCGGCCTCGCACCTGTGGCAGCACCTGGAGAGCCAAGCCCTGAGCTGCGCCCAGGACGCCCAGCCCCTCCTGCAGCCCCCGCAGGAGCCCCGAGCCCAGGACCCCCGGCCCCTCCTGCAGCCCCCGCAGGAGCCCCGAGCCCAGGACCCCCGGCCCCTCCTGCAGCCCCCGCAGGAGCCCCGAGCCCAGGACCCCCAGCCCCCGTCACAGGTGCCCGGGCGCCCCTTCCTGCAGGACCCCCAGCTCCTGTCGCAGGTGCCCGGTGCCAACTGCGCCCAGGACCCCCCGCCCCTCCTGCAGCCCCCGCGAGCGCCCGGGCTCCAGGACCACCAGCACAAGGTGCCCGGTGCCAAATGCGAGCGGGGCTGCGCCCAGGACCCCCCGCAGGTGCCCCCCGCCCAGCGGCCCTTCACCTGCCCCCAGTGCGGGCGCGGCTTCGGGCGCAAGGCGCACCTGGCGCGGCACCTGCTGGTGCACTCGGGCACGCGGCCGCACGCCTGCGCCCGCTGCGGCCGCCGCTTCAGCTCCAAGACCAACCTGGGCCGGCACCAGGCCGTGCACACGGGGCTGCGGCCCCACCGCTGCGCCCGCTGCGGCCGCGGCTTCACCCGCAAAACTCACCTGGAGCGCCACGAGCGCACCCACGGCACCGGCACCGCCGCGGGTACCGGGCTGGGCACGGCCACCACCGGCACCGGCACCGGCGTGGCTGGGTCCCAGCTGAGCTGGCCGGAGCCCCCCAGCCTCTGCCCCTGAAGGTGCCGGGGGCACCACGAGTGCTCGGCACCGCCGGTGTCGGGGCGTGCGGGGACGAGCCGCGGGCCCTGGTGGCTGCCGGTGGCGAGTGCTGAGCACGGGGATGTGCCCAGGGGAGGGACCCAGCGGCGCGTCCCGGGCACGGGGCTGTGCGGGGTTCGCCAGGGCGGCATCCTTGGCACCCTGCACCGGGATATGCTGGGCTGGGATGTGCTGGGATGTGCTGGGGTGTGCCAGATTCGCCAGAGCGGCATCCTTGGCACCCTGCACCGGGCTGTGCCGGGCTGTGCTGTGCCGGGCTGTGCTGGGATGTGCCGGATTCGCCAGAGCGGCATCCTTGGCACCCCGCACCGGGATGTGCCGGGCTGGGATGTCCTGGGATGTGCTGGGGTGTGCCGGGTTCCCCAGAGCGGCATCCTTTGCACCCCGCACCGGGCTGTGCCGGGGTGTGCCAGAGCCTCCAGCAGTGCTGGTGGTGACCCCTCAGCACCCTCACTCAGCACCGGGGGTCCCGGCGGGGGGGCGCGGATCCCGCAGGCTCCCGGGCCCGTTGTGCCACCGCCGCCGGAGCGCTGTGGCCGGTGGCGCTGGGAACGCCCCGGGGAAGGACACGGCCGGGGACAGGCGGGGGACAGGCGGGGGTGTCCCCGGCGCGGGCGGGAGGCAGCGGGAGCGGAGCCGGGCTGCCAATAAAAGCGTTTTTATGGAAGGTTTTGGGAGCGTTCGATGGAACATTCCGGGAGCCCGGGGCGGGCGGGAGCGACGGGGGCGTGGCCAGGAGAGGGGGCGTGGTCTGGACAGGGGGAGGAGCCTCGTTCCCGTGGCAACGGGGGCGTGGCCTCGGGGGCCGCCGGGAGCCGCCGAGCGGTGAGAGCGGGGGGGGAGGGGGGGGGCGGCGGGGTTTGGGGAATTTGGGGGGAACCGGGGGGGCACCGGGGGGCGGAGAGGAGCGGGAGGAATGGGGGGGCTCGAGGGGGTCACGGGGGCACCGGCGGGGGGGCAACAGAAGGGTCTGGAAGCATCGGGGGGGGGGGGAACGGGGGGGTCGGTGAGGTCGGGGGCTGGGGCCGGGGGCGATGGGCGGCTCTGGGGGGTACCGGGGGCACCGACGGGGGGTATGGGGGGGCCTGGGGGCACCGGGGGATGGACACCGGTGAGGTCTGGGGGTGTTGGGGTGTGGGGGCTCTCCGTGGGCTCTGGACCTGTCCCTGTGCCCCAGGTTCCCCCCCCCGCACCTCAGGGCACCCCACGGGCCGCCCCGGGGGGATCCCCAGTGCCCCCGCAGGGATGGGGGGGCGTGGGGAGGAGGAGGTGACACCCCACCCCAAGATGTGCCCCACGAGGCACCCCCTGTCCCCGTGTGTCACACCCCACGTGTGTCCCCTGTCCCCCTGTGTCCCCTGTCCCCGTGTGTCACACCCCACGTGTGTCCCCTGTCCCCGTGTGTCCCCTGTCCCCGTGTGTCACACCCCATGTGTGTCCCCGCACCTCAGGGCACCCCACAGGCCGCCCCGGGGGGATCCCCAGTGCCCCCTCAGGACCTCCCCGCAGGGATGGGGGGGGCATGGGGAGGAGGAGGTGACACCCCACCCCAAGATGTGACCCATGAGGCACCCCGTGTCCCCGTGTGTCACACCCCACGCGTGTCCCCACACCTCAGGGGGGGATCCCCGGTGCCCCCGCGGGGATGGAGGGGCGCGGGGAGGAGGCGCCGGAGCCGCAGGCGTCGGAGCCGTCGGAGGAGGAGGAAGAGGAGGAGGTGGAAGAGGAGGAGGAGGAGGCCGAAGGCTCCGGGGTGCGGGTGACGCCGGCGCTGCTGAAGGCGGCCACGGGCGAGTTCTCGCTGGAGTCCATCCTGCTGCTGCGCCTGCGCGGCCGCGGCATCGCCCACCTGGGCTGCCTGGCCGACTGCTCCAACCTGGAGTGGCTGGACCTGTCCGGCAACGCCATCGCCGGGCTGGCGCCGCTGGCCGCCCTGCGCGCCCTGGCCGTGCTCAACCTGGCCGCCAACCGCGTGGCCAGCGTGGAGCCGCTGCGGGGCTGCCGCAGCCTGCGCCAGCTCAACCTGGCCGGCAACCGCCTGCGCAGCCTGCGCCAGCTGCGCTGCCTGCAGGGCCTGCGGCACCTGGAGAGCCTGCGCCTGCGGGACCCGCGGGGCAACCTGGGCAACCCGCTCTGCGCCGCCGCGCCGGCTTACCGCGCCGCGCTGGCCGCCATGCTGCCCGGCCTCAAGGCCATCGACGGGCAGCGCGTGGCCGGCCGAGGCAGCGAGCTCTTCCGCCTCTGCGGCGAGCTGGACGCGGCGCTGGAGGCGCCGGCCGGGCCGGCGGCCGAGGAGGGGGCGGCCGAGGCGGTGCAGCCCTGGGTGAGGGCCGGGTTTTGGGAGGCGAGGCCGGCGCGGCGCAGCGCGGTGCTGGAGGAGGCCACGCGGCAGCTGGGGCAGGCGCTGCGCGAGTGCCGCGAGCTGGGCCGGCGCGCCGATGACTCCATCGCGCAGGCATGGCGGGCGCTGGGCCGCCGGCAGCACGGCAACTTCGGCTTCTGAGAGCAGGGGAGAGGGTCCCCACGGCCAGGGGAGGCAGCCCCGAGGCGCCACGGGGACCCCGAAGATGGGGCTGGAGAGCCCCCAAAGATGGGACTGGAGAGCCCCAAAGATTGGACTGGAGAGCCCCCAAAGTTGGGACTGGAGAGCCCCCAAAGATTGGACTGGAGAGCTCCAAGGATGGGACTGGAGAGCCCCCGAAGATGGGACTGGAGAGCCCCCCAAAGATTGGACTGGAGAGCCCCAAAGATGGGGCTGGAGAGCCCTCAAAGATGGGGCTGGAGAGCCCCAAAGATTGGACTGGAGAGCCCCAAAGATGGGACTGGAGAGCCCTCAAAGATGGGGCTGGAGAGCCCCAAAGATTGGACTGGAGAGCCCCAAAGATGGGACTGGAGAGCCCCAAAGATTGGGCTGGAGAGCCCCCAAAGATTGGATTGGAGAGCCCTCAATGATTGGACTGGAGAGCCCCAAAGATGGGACTGGAGAGCCCCCAAAGATGGGGCTGGAGAGCCCCGAAGGTGGGACTGGAGAGCCCCCAAAGTTGGGACTGGAGAGCCCCCAAAGATTGGACTGGAGAGCTCCAAGGATGGGACTGGAGAGCCCCAAAGATGGGACTGGAGAGCCCTCAAAGATGGGACTGGAGAGCCCCCAAAGATGGGGCTGGAGAGCCCCCAAAGATGGGACTGGAGAGCTCCAAGGATGGGACTGGAGAGCCCCCAAAAATGGGACTGGAGAGCCCCCAAAGATGGGGCTGGAGAGCCCTCAAAGATGGGACTGGAGAGCCCCCCAAACCACCTCATCTGAGCCGCAGGACCCCAAACGGGGCCAGGAGAACCCCCCAGAGCCGCAGCAGCCTGAGCTGTGGGACCCCGGAACCAGGGCTGGGACCCCCCCCAGCCATCACCAGCCCAGCTCCTTCACCTTCCCGACCCCACAATCCGGGCCAGGAGACCCTCGGTGTCCTTCCCTCAGCCACGGGACCCCAGAGGTGGATCCAGGAAAGCCCCCACAGCCCACGGTGTCACCTTGAGACCCTCGGAGCCACCACGAGCCCGGCTCCTTCGTCCCCTGAGCTGTGTCACCCCCACACCGGAGCCAGGGCACCCCCGGGAGTGTGGGACGTCCCCAGTGCCACCGCAGCCCCGCCCAGGGGACACCGGAGGAGCCGCGGGGAGCGCGGGATGTCCCGGGGGCGGGGGACACGGGGGCAGCGGGCAGTAAACACGTCCCACCCTGCAGCGTCCCTCGGTCCTGCCGCCTCGCGGGGGGGGTGTCTCTGCTGCGCGGCCCCCAGCCAGCGTGGCCCTGGGGACAGCGGGTGGCACGGGCGGTGGTGGCACGAGCAGTGGTGACACGGGTGACACAGGTGATGCGGGTGACACAGGTGACAGGGGCATTGGTGACATGGGCAGTGATGGCATGGGCAGTGGTGACACAGGTGACATGGGTGACGTGGGTAGTGGTGACACAGGTGACACGGGGCAGTGGTGACATGGGCAGTGATGGCACGGGCAGTGGTGACACAAGTGACACAGGTGACACAGGTGATGGGCAGTGGTGACACAAGTGACACGGGTGACACAGGTGACACTGGTGATGGGCAGAGGTGACACCGGTGACACAAGTGACACAGGTGATGAGCAGTGGTGACATGGGTGACACAGGTGACACAAGCACTGGTGACACAGGTGACACAGGTGACGCAGAACCCACTCCCGTCCCTCAGCCCCGGCGGGAAGCAGAGCCGTGCCAGCCGTGCCAGCCGTGCCAGCGCTGCCTTTACTGTGGCACAGGGACAGGGGGGACAGGGGGGACACGCGCGGGACCCTCCGGGGTCACTCGGTGCTGGGGGGTGACAAGCGGGGGGGGCCGGGGTGGCGGCGTCCGTCCGTGCCGGGGAGCCTGGAGAGGGGAGAGGCCGGAGATGGGGTCCCGGTGTCACCAGGGGGTCCCCAGCTGTCCCCAAGGTGTCCCAGCGCTGTCCCCACACTGTCCCAGCTATCCCCAGAGCTGTCCCCAGGGCTGTCCCAGGCTGTCCCCAGGCTGTCCCAGGCTGTCCCAATCTGTCCCCAGGGCTGTCCCATGCTATCCCCACACTGTCCGCAGCTGTCCCCAGGGCTGTCCCCAGTTGTCCCCATGCTGTCCCACACTGTCCCCAGCTGTCCCCAGCTATCCCCAGAACTGTCCCCATGCTGTCCCCAGCTGTCCCAGGACTGTCCCACACTGTCCCCAGGCTGTCCCCACGCTGTCCCACACTGTCCCCAGGCTATCCCCAGGCTGTCCCAGGACTGTCCCACACTGTCCCCAGGCTGTCCCCACACTGTCCCACACTGTCCCCAGGCTGTCCCACACTGTCCCCACACTGTCCCCAGACTGTCCCCAGCTGTCCCAGGCTGTCCCCAGCTGTCCCCATGCCATCCCCAGCTGTCCCATGCTGTCCCACACTGTCCCCACGCTGTCCCCAGGGCTGTCCCCACGCTGTCCCATGCTATCCCCACACTGTCCCCACACTGTCCCCAGCTGTCCCCATGCCGTCCCCAGCTGTCCCCAGCTGTCCCCACGCCATCCCCAGCTGTCCCCATGCCCACCTAGGCGGGCAGCCCGCGGGAGAAGGCGAACATGCCGGGCAGGTAGAGCGCGTCCCCGGCCCTGCCGGCCTCCTCCACCGCCCGGCACTCGGCCTCGTCGCGCTGCCGGATCTCCTGGGGGTGACACGGGGGGGCTGGCACCGGGGAGGGGGACACAGGGGGGCACCGGGGGCTGGCACCGGCGGGGGGCACCCCGGGGGGCACCGGGGGACACCGGGGACACCTCACCTTGGCCGCCAGGTGGTGGCCGGGGCCGCAGTTGTGGTACTTGTCCAGCACCTTGGGGACGTCGCCGGTGTCGAACTTGTAGCAGGCCAGGCAGGTGGGCTTGCGCTGGGGACACCGGGGTGTCACCCCTGGGAGCCCCCGGGGACCGGGCACCGTCCCCTCTGTGCCACCCCGGGACCGCCTGGGGGGTGGGGGCACAGGGGGGCTGTGGGGGGCTGAGGGACGGGGTGAGCCCTGGGGTGGGGACAAGGGGAGAGGGGACACCCGGGGATGGGGACATTCAGGGGTGGGGACACCGAGGGATGGGGACAAAGGGATGGGTCCAGGGGGACACCCAGGGATGGGGACACTGAGGGGATGGGGACACTGAGGGGATGGGGACATTCAGGGATGGGGACACCCAGGGATGGGGACACCCAGGGATGGGGACAAAGGGATGGGCCCCAAGGGAGGGGACACCCCAGGATGGGCCCCAGGGGAGTGGGGATGTGGCCCAACGGACAAGGGACAGCTGGGACCATGTCCTGAGGGAGGGGGGTGACACTGCAGGACATGCCCAGGGGAGATGGGGACCGGGCCGGGCCGTGCCCCGGGATGGGAACGGGATGGGAACGGGATGGGAATGGGCGGGGCCATGTCCCAGGATGGGAACGGGATGGGAATTGGTGGGGATATGTCCCGGGATGGGAACGGGTGGGGCTGTACCCCGGGATGGGAGCGGGATGGGAACGGGATGGGAATGGGCCGGGCCGTGCCCCGGGATGGTTCCGGGCGGAGCCATGTCCCGGGACGGTTCTGGGCGGAACGGGGCCATGCCCCGGGATGGGAACGGGATGGTTCCGGGCGGAACGGGGCGGTGCCCCGGGCCGGGAGCGGGCCCATCCCGGGCCGGGTTCCCCCGGTGCCCGCAGCTCACCCGGCTCTCCAGCACGCGGCAGTGCCGCTGCGGCGCTCGCTTCCGACAGGAGGTCTGGGCCAGCGCCAGGCGCAGCTGCACGAACGTCCCCGAGGGATCCTCCTGCGGGAGGGAGCGGGGGGGCAGCGCCCGGAGCCCCCCCAGGGACCCCGGCCCCCCCAGGGACCCCCAAACCCCACGGATCCCCAGGGAAATACCGGCCCCCGCGAGACCCCAAACCCCAGGAGTGACCCCAAATCCTGGGGGAGACCCTGAACCCCACAGACCCCAAACCCCAGCAGTGACCCCAAATCCTGGGGGAGACCCTGAACCCCACAGACCCCAAACCCCAGGAGTGACCCCAAATCCTGGGGGAGACCCTGAACCCCACAGACCCCAAACCCCAGCAGTGACCCCAAATCCTGGGGGAGACCCTGAACCCCACAGACCCCAAACCCCAGCAGTGACCCCAAATCCTGGGGCAGACCCTGAACCCCACAGATCCCAAACCCCAGGAGTGACCCCAAATCCTGGGGGAGACCCTGAACCCCACAGACCCCAAACCCCAGGAGTGACCCCAAATCCTGGGGGAGACCCTGAACCCCACAAATGCCAACCCCAGAGAGGGACCCCAAATCCTGGGGGAGACCCTGAACCCCACAGACCCCAGAGAGGGACCCCAAAGCTCCCACAGGAGCCCCAAATCCCTGAACCCTGGGGGGATCCTGAATGCTGGAGCCCCTCAGGTGAACCCGTCCCAGGAGTGACCCCGGGGTGGCTCCAAGGGGGCCCGGAGTGGGGGGGGGGTCCCTGGAGTCCTGGCCCGTGCCAGGCACGGGACAGTGCCCAGGGCCACCGCGGGCTGTGGGACCAGCTGGGCTCAGCTCGTTAATGAATAACCGAGCTCAGCCCGGCCAGCAGGGCCGGCCCCGGGGCACCCCAGGGCTCCCTGGCACCCAGCGCCCCCCTGTTCCCTTTGGGACACCCCCGTCCCCTCCCCGTGCCCATCCCGGACCCCAACCCCCAACCCCACATCCCGAGCTCACCTGCTCGGTGATCCTGCCCCATCTGCCATCCCCTCTGGGACACCCCAAACCCCTGCTGTCCCCCCTCTGTCCCCCCTGGGACACCCCAATCCCCTGCTGTCCCCCCTCTGTCCCCCCTGGGACACCCCAAACCCCTGCTGTCCCCCCCTCTGTCCCCTCTGGGACACCCCAATCCCCTCTGTCCCCCCCTCTGTCCCCCCTGGGACACCCCAATCCCCTCTGTCCCCCCCTCTGTCCCCTCTGGGACACCCCAATCCCCTGCTGTGCCCCCCTCTGTCCCCTCTGGGACACCCCAATCCCCTGCTGTCCCCCCTCTGTCCCCTCTGGGACACCCCAACAGCCTCCCCATTCCCTCGGTCACCCCGGATCCCAAACCCCAGCCCCAGATCCGTCCCAGAGCCCAGATCCCAGCCCCGGATCCCAAACCCCAGCTCCGGATCCCAGATCCCAGCCCTGGATCCCAAACCCCAGTCCCGGATCCCAAATCCCAGTCCCGGATCCCAAATCCCAGCCCCGGATCCGTCCCAAACCCCAGTCCCGGATCCCAAATCCCAGTCCCGGATCCCAAATCCCAGCCCCGGATCCGTCCCAGATCCCAGTCCCGGATCCCAAATCCCAAATCCCAAATCCCACATCCCAGTCCCGGATCCCAAACCCCAGCCCCAGATCCGTCCCGGATCCCAAATCCCATCCCCGGATCCCAAATCCCATCCCCAAATCCCAAACCCCAGCCCCAGATCCGTCCCAGATCCCAGTCCCGGATCCCAGATCCCAAATCCCAGCCCCAAATCCCAAACCCCAGCCCCAAATCCCAAACCCCAGCCCCGGACCCTGTTGCCGCCGCGCTCGGCGACCCCGTTCACCCCCCCCGCTCCCCCCAGGACCCCCCTCCCCGACCCCCTCCCCGCCCCTGTGCCCACCCCGAACCCCCAAACCCCTCCAGCCCAACCCCAACCCCTCCCTCGGTGACCCCTCCCGGCCGCTCCGCGTCCCCCCCGTTCCCGGTTCCCCGCCCCGGTCCCTCTCCCGGTGCCGGTGGCTCCCGTTGCTCACCCGCTCGATGACCCCGTCCACGTCGCGCTCCTTGAAGAGGAAATGCACGTTGCTGCGCCCGTGGAAATATTCCAGCACCTCCCGCACCACGCGCCGCTGCAGCGGGGACAGCGGGGACAGCCCCGGGGCCACCGCCGCCGCCACCGCCGCCAGCGCCACCGCCAGCGCCAGCGGCAGCACCGGGAGCCTCATCCCGCCGGCAGCGGCCTCACGGATCCGCGGGCCCATTTCCTGGGATCTGCCCCCAAATCCGCCCCCGGCACGGCCCCGCGGGTGATCGAGCGAGCCCCCCCCACCCCTCCCCGGGAGGAGGGGCCGGGATGGGACGGGATGGAACGGGACGGGAGAGACTCCGGGAGCGGCGTCACGGGGGCTGCTGGCAGCGGCATCGTGTCCCCGGGAGCGAAGCCCTGCCTGCCGGGAATGGGCTCCGGTGCTCCGGGAATGAGCTCCGGTGATCCGGGAACGGCCCTCAGTGCTCCGGGAACGGCTCCAGTGCCCCGGGAATGGGCTCCGGTGCTCCGGGAACGGGCTCCGGTGCTCCGGGAATGGGCTCCGGTGCTCCGGGAATGAGCTCCGGTGCTCCGGGAACAGCCCTAAGTGCTCCGGGAATGGGCTCCTGCCCCCGGGAACGGGCTCCTGCCCCCCGGGAATGAGCTCCAGTGCTCCGGGAACGGGCTCCTGTCCCCGGCAACAAAGCCCTGCCCGCCGGGAACGGGCTCCTGTCCCCGGGAATGAGGTCCTGCCCCCGGGAGCAAAGCCCTGCAGCCCCGGGAACGGGCTCCGGTGCCCCGGGAATGGGCTCCTGCCCCCGGGAACGGCTCCAGTGCTCCGGGAACGGCCCTCAGTGCTCCGGGAACAAAGCCCTGCAGCCCCGGGAATGGGCTCCTGCCACCGGGAACGGGCTCCTGCCCCCAGGAATGAGCTCCTGTCCCCGGGGGCAAAGCCCTGCAGCCCCGGGAATGAGCTCCAGTGCTCCGGGAACGGGCTCCGGTCCCCGGGAACGGCCCTCAGTGCTCCGGGAATGAGCTCCAGTGCCCCGGGAATGAACCCCAGCCCGGTGGAACCGGCTCCTGTCCCCCGGGAACAAAGCCCTGCCAGCCGGGAACGGGCTCCAGTGCTCCGGGAACAATCCCCAGCCCGCTGGAACGGGCTCCCGTGTCGCTGTTGGACACGAAGGAAAGACACGGACCGGTGATTTCAGAAGGCTGATGCTCTAAAAAGGGGCCGGTTTGTTCTCAGCACCTGTTTTTATCCCTTTTTACAACGTGCCCACCCAAGAGGGGGGATCCTTTGAGCCACTGATCAACAAGCGGAGTCCCTCCTTAGGAGAGAAATGTGAAAAACGAGAGAGTTTAGAAAGTGTGACCTTGTTTAGGTCCCTGGGAAAGAACTTGAGAAAACCCAAACGTGACAGGCAGGGACTGCAGGCCTGTCCCCCAGGAATGGCTCCTGTCCCCCCCAGGAATGGCTCCTGTCCCCCCAGGAATGGCTCCTGTCCCCCCAGGAGTGGCTCCTGTCCCCAGGAATGGCTCCTGTCCCCAGGAATGGCTCCTGTCCCCCCAGGAGTGGCTCCTGTCCCCAGGAATGGCTCCTGTCCCCAGGAGTGGCTCCTGTCCCCCCCAGGAATGGCTCCTGTCCCCCCAGGAATGGCTCCTGTCCCCCCCAGGAATGGCTCCTGTCCCCAGGAGTGGCTCCTGTCCCCCCCAGGAATGGCTCCTGTCCCCCCCAGGAATGGCTCCTGTCCCCCCAGGAGTGGCTCCTGTCCCCCCAGGAGTGGCTCCTGTCCCCCCTGGAGTGGCTCCTGTCCCCCCCAGGAATGGCTCCTGTCCCCCCTGGAGTGGCTCCTGTCCCCCCCAGGAATGGCTCCTGTCCCCCCTGGAGTGGCTCCTGTCCCCCCCAGGAATGGCTCCTGTCCCCAGGAGTGGCTCCTGTCCCCCCTGGAGTGGCTCCTGTCCCCCAGGAATGGCTCCTGTCCCCCGGGGCTGCACTGGGGAGCACTGGGGGACACCGGGGGGACACTGAGGGACAGCGAGGGGACACTGAGGAGTACTTGGGGACACTGGGCGGGACACTGGAGGTACAGTGAGGGGCACTGGGGAGCCCGAGGGGACACCGGGGGGACACCGGGGGGACACCGGGGGGACACTGAGGGACATTGGGGGGACACCGGGGGGACACCGGGGGGACACTGAGGGACACTGGGGGGACACTGGGGGGGCACCGGGGGGACACTGGGGGGACACTGGGGGGGCACCGGGGGGACACTGGGGGGACACTGGGGGACACGTGGGGGACACTGAGGGACACGAGGACACTGAGGGGACACTGGGGGGACACTGGGGGGACACTGGGGGACACTGGGGGGGCACCGGGGGGACACTGGGGGGACACTGGGGGGGACACTGGGGGGACACTGGGGGGACACGAGGACACTGAGGGGACACCGGGGGGACACCGGGGGGACACTGGGAGACACTGAGGGGACACCGGGGGGACACCGGGGGGACACTGGGGGACACTGGGGGGACACTGGAGGGGACTGGGGGGACACCGGGGGGACAATGGGGGACACTGGGAGGGCACTGGGGGGACACTGGGGGGACACTGGGGGGACACTGGGGGGGACACTGAGGGGACACTGGGGGGGACACCGGGGGGACACTGGGGGGACACTGGGAGGGCACTGGGGGGACACTGGGGGGACACTGGGGGGACACTGGGGGGGACACTGAGGGGACACTGGGGGGGACACCGGGGGGACACTGGGGGGACACTGAGGGGACACTGGGGGGACACTGAGGGACACGGGGACACCGGGGGGGACACTGGGGGGACATTTTTGGGGACGGGGTCCCCCCGGCCCCTCCCGTCCCCTCGCGGCGGCGCTGTCCCGCGGCGCCGACAGGGGGCGCTGCCCCCCGTGCCCCGCCCCCCCCCCGGACCCCGGAACGGGGCGCGGCCGGACGCGGCCGCCGCCGCTGACGTCGTGACGTCATCGACGCGCTGACGTCACCGCGGCGCGTGACGTCACCGCGGGGCAGCGGCCCGCCCGTGAGTTTCCCGGGGTGGGCGCGCGGGGGTCGCGGTCACGTGGCCCGGGGGGGCCCGGGGGGGGGGGGGGACACGGACCGGGGGGGGGCTCGGGGGGCACGGGGGGGCCCGGGCTGTGTCCGGGGGTGCGGGGGTCGCGGTGGGGGTGGGGTAGCGGCGGCTCCGGGGCTTCCCCAGCACGGAGCGGGGGCGGGGGGCGCACGGGGGTCGCTCCGGGCCGCCCCCCACCCCCGAGGTGCGGCCGGTACCGAGCACGGCCCACAGAGCCCAGCGCCGGCAGCCGCGGCAGGAGCCCGGCGGGCCCCGGGGCTGCTCCCGGGGTGGCTTCCGGGGCTGTTCCTGACTGCGGGGCTGTTCCCGTTCCCCGGGGCCGTTCCCGTTCCCGGGGGCTATCCCCGGTCCCTGCGGCTGTTCCCGATCCTCGGGGCTGCTCCCGTTCCCGGGGCTGCTCCCAGTGCTGTTCCCGGTCCCCGGGGCCGTTCCTGCCCCCGGGGCTGTTCCCGGCTCCCGGGGCTGTTCCCGGGGCTATTCCCGGTTCCCGGGGCTGTTCCCGCTCCCGGGGCTGTTCCCGGGGCTATTCCCGGTCCCCGGGGCTGTTCCCGGTTCCGTTCCCGGTGCCCGGGGCTGCTCCCGGCCGGTGAGGTGGCTCCATGCCCGGGCTCCTCCCGGTCCCGGGGCTGTTCCCGGTCCCGGTGCTGTTCCCGTTCCCGGGGCTGTTCCCGGTGCCCGGGGCTGTTCCCGTTCCCGGGGCTGCTCCCGGCCGATGAGGTGACTCCATGCCCGGGCTCCTCCCGAGCCCCGGGGCTGTTCCTGACTGCCAAGGCCGGGCTGTACCGGGGCTGTACCGGGGCCGTTCCCGGCCCCCGGGGCTGTTCCTCACTCCCAGATCTGTTCCCGGCACGACAGGCCGATGCCGTCCCGGGGCCATTCCCGGTTCCCGGGGCCGTTCCTGCCCTCGGGGCCATTCCCGGTTCCCGGGGCTATTCCTGACAGCGGAGCTGCTCCCCGCTCCCGGGGCCGTTCCCGGCTGGACAGGCCGATGCCGTGCCGGGGCTGTTCCCGGTTCCTGGGGCCGTTCCCAGTTCCCGGGGCCGTTCCCTGATCCCGAGCCCATTCCCGGTTCCCGGTTCCGTTCCCGGTTCCTGAGCCCATTCCCGGATCCCGGGGCCATTCCCGGTTCCCGGTGCCGTTCCCTGCTCTCAGGGCCATTCCCGGATCCCGAGCCCATTCCCGGTTCCCGGTTCCGTTCCCGGTTCCCGAGCCCATTCCCGGTTCCCGGTTCCGTTCCCGGTTCCCGAGCCCATTCCCGGTTCCGTTCCCGAGCCCATTCCCTGGTTCCCGGTTCCTTTCCCGGTTCCCGAGCCCATTCCCGGATCCCGGTTCCGTTTCCGGTTCCCGAGCCCACTCCCGGTTCCATTCCCGGTTCCCGGTTCCGTTCCCGGTTCCCGAGCCCATTCCCGGATCCCGGGGCCATTACCCACTCCCGGTTCCATTCCCGGTTCCCGAGCCCATTCCCCATTCCTGATCCCATTCCCCGGTTCCCGAGCCCATTCCCGGTGCCGTTCCCGTTCCCCGCTCCCCCCAGCCCGAACTACAACTCCCAGCATCCCCCGGGCCCGGCCGTTCCCCGCCGCTTCCGGCCCCGCTCGGCGCCTTCCGCACCCCGAATTCCGGGGGGAGGCGGAGGCGGAGGAGGCCGGGGGGGCCGAGGCCGCTCCGGGAGCTCCGCGCCGCCCGCTGCCCGGTGCCCGGTTCCCGGTGCCCTCCCGCCCCCATCCCCGCTGCCATCCCGGCTCTCCCGCTCTCCAGGACAGCGCCGCGGCCATTTGAGGGACTCGCTCGCTCGCTCGCTCGCTCGGGGGCGGAAGGAGGCCGGAGCAGGCCGGGCCGGGCCGGGCCGGGCCGAGCCGAGCCGGGCCGGGCCGGGAGGAACGGGACCGGAGCGCCGGGAGGAGCCATGTCCGCGGGGGGCGCGCCCCAGGTAGGAGCGGGGGGACCCCCGCCCCTGCACCCCCGGGGATTTTCGGGGAGATTCCCGGGGGACCCCCGCCCCTGCACCCCCGGGGATTTCGGGGGGATTCCCGGGGGTTTTCGGGGAGGATTCCCGGGGGACCCTCACCCCTCCACCGGGGCTTTCGGGGGAGGATTCCCGGGGTCTTTGGGGGGGATTCCCGAGGGACCCCCGCTCCTCCATCCCCCGGGGATTTCGGGGAGACCCCTGGGGGACCCCCGCCCTTTCACCGGGGATTTTCGGGGGGATTCCCAGGGGACCCCCGCTCCAGGACTTTGGGGAGATTCCCAGGGGACCCCCGCCCCTCCATCCCCCGGGGATTTCGGGGGGGATTCCTGGCGGGATTCCCGGCCCCGGGTTTGGTTTTTTTTTTTTGGGTTTTTTTTCGGTGGTTTTTTGGTTTGGTTTTTTTTTGGTTTTTTTTTTCCCCTCCACCCCTGGAGCCCCCCCGGAGTTTTTCCAGGAACTCGGCGCGTTGGGAAGTCCCGGAGCGCGGGGAGCCCCCCCCGGCTCTGCCTCCCCCGCGCTCCCCCGGGGCTTTGGGGACACCGGAGGAACCGGGGGGGGCTCGGGGCGGGGTCGGGGTCCCCGGAACAGCGGGAGCGGCTCCTCGGGAAGGGCTCCCGGCTGGGGAAGGGGCTGCTTTGGGGGGGTGGGCAGGGAGGGACCTGGAGGGGGGGTCGCGGTTGGGAGGAGCAGGGTTGGGAGTGTTTGGGGGGGCACAGATCTGGTTTGGGGAGCGGGGATTGGGTTAGGAGGGGTGAGGGTGTGATTTGGGGGATTTGGTTTGGGGGGAGCAGGGGTTTGGTTTGGAGGGGTAGGGGTGTGATTTTGGGGGAGCAGGAATTTGATTAGGAGTGCTGGGGGTGTGATTTGGGGAGCGGGGGTGTGATTTTGGGGGAGCAGGGGTTTGGTTTGGAGGGGTGAGAGTGAAATTTGGGGGAGCAGGGGTTTGGTTTGGGGGAGCAGGGATTTGGTTTGGAGGGGTGAGAGTGAAATTTGGGGGAGCAGGGATTTGGTTGGGGGAGGAGGGATTGGGTTAGGAGGGGTGAGGGTGTGATTTTGGGGGAGCAGGGGTTTGCTTAGGAGCGCTGGGGGTGTGATTTTGGGGGGAGCAGGGGTTTGGTTTGGAGGGGTGAGGGTGAAATTTGGGGGAGCAGGGATTTGGTTTGGGGGAGCAGGGATTTGGTTAGCAGGGGTGAAAGTGAAATTTGGGGGAGCAGGGATTTGCTTCGGGGAGCAGGGGTGAGGGTGCAATTTGGGGGAGCAGGGCTGGGGGTGTAATTTGGGGGATTTGGTTTGGGGAGCAGGGATGTGATTTGGGGGAGCAGGGGTTGGGTTTGGGGAGCAGGGATTTGGTTTGGAGGGGTGAGAGTGAAATTTGGGGGAGCAGGGGTTTGCTTAGGAGCGCTGGGGGTGTGATTTGGGGGAGCAGGGGTGCAGGTCTGATTTTGGGGGAGCAGAGGTGTTATTTGGGGGGAGCAGGGGGTGCAGGCTCCATCCTGCAGCCACGACCCCAGCACCCAGCAACCTTCCCCGCCCTTGTCCCGTGGCCAAACCCAGGGAAAACTCCCCAAACCTCCCCAAACCTCCCCCCAACCGGCGCTGAGCCGCTGCCCCCTCCCCAGCCCGCCCACGCCCTGGACCTGCTGCCCTACTCGCGGCTGAGCCCGGCGCCGCGCGCCGCAGCCCAGCTGGATGCCGTCGGTGCCGAGCTGCCCTCGGATCCCTGCACCGGTGAGCCGGGGCCGGCCCGGGCCGGGATTTTCCACCGGGAGCGCCCCCCACCCCCGGGCGCCTTTCTGTGGGCGCTTTGAAGCGGGCAGGATGAAAGCGTGCCGGGGATTCCCGGGGCCGGGAGGGGCGGTGGGAGGGAGGGAGGGAGGGAGGAGGAGCCCGGGGGCGGCTCCCGGGGCCGCCTCACCTGGGGCCGCCTCACCCGGGGCCGCCTCACCTGGCTCTGGAGGAGCGGCTGCAGCCCCCGCTGCCGGAGCCCGGCGCTCCCGGTGTGGCAGGGGGGATCTCCCGGTGGCACAGCCCGGTGCTCCCGGTGCCTGAGCCCAGCTCTCCCGGTGCCAGGGGGATCTCCAGGTGCCAGGGAGCGCTCCCGGTGCCAGAGCCCGGATCTCCCGGTGCCGGAGCTCGGCGCTCCGGGTGCTAGGGGGATCTCCAGGTGCCAGAGCCCGGTGCTCTCGGTGCCTGAGCCTGGCTCTCCCGGTTCCAGGGAGCTCTGCCGGTGGCAGAACCCGGTGCTCCTGGTGCCAGGGGGATCTCCCGGTGCCACAGCCCGGTGCTCCCAGTGCCAGAGCCTGGATCTCCCGGTGCCAGGGAGTTCTCCCGGTGCCAGAGCCCAGCTCCCCCGGTGCCTGAGCCCGGCGCTGCCCCGTGTCCCCCCAGGGTACCGGTTCTTTAAGCCCGGCGGTCTGTTCGGGATGAAGCCGCCGGAGGAGCCGTTCGGGGCGGCGCGGCCGGGCCCCGAGGATTCCAAGGCGCTGGGCAGCCCCTGCGCCGGTGAGTCGGGGCTGGGGGAACGGGATTGGGGGGGATTGGGGCGGTTTGGGGGGCGTTCTGGGCCGGTTCAGAACTTTTGGGGGCCGTTCTGAGGCGGTTGGGATCGGTTCACAGACCCTTTTTAGCCATTTTGGGCCCCTTTTCAGCCATTTCGGAGCCATCCCGGGCCAGTCCCCAGCTCTGGGTGATTCTCAGCCAGCTCGTGGCCGCTTTGGGCTCGTTTTGTGAGCCAGTTTTGACCATTTTAGGTCAGTTTTTTGCCACCCTGAGCCAGTCTAGACCGGTTTGGACCCGAGTGTCCCAAACAGGGGGGTGTTTGAGGTGCCCCAGCCCAGGGGGGTCACGAGGAGCTGAGGCCCTTTGGGGCATCCCCCGTGGCCCCGAGGGGCTCGCAAGGACGGGAAGGGGCTGGCCCCAGACCCTGCGCGCTCGGGGTGACCCCGGGCTCTCTCCGGCGCAGTGGAGCCCGGCCGGGTCAGCAAGGTGGAGCCCGAGGAGAAGCCCGGCATCGGCGCCGGCGCCCTGGAGCTGTTCCCGGCGGCGGCGGCTGCGGCTGCGGCGGGCGGCAGCTCCGGCCGTTGGTTCCCCGGCGGGCAGCGCGGCCCCGAGCCCCCCCCTCCGCCCCGGGACCCCCCTGCGCCCCACGGCGGCGGCGGCTGCTGGGGTGCCCAGGGGGGCGTCCCGGGCCCTTTCCGCTGCGGCCAGTGCGGGAAGGGCTTCCGGCAGAAGCAGAGCCTGGTGACGCACGAGCGCATCCACACGGGCGAGAAGCCCTTCCGCTGCGGCGACTGCGGCAAGAGCTTCAGCCAGCGGCCCAACCTGCTGACGCACCGGCGCGTGCACACGGGCGAGCGGCCCTTCCCCTGCGCCCAGTGCGGCAAGAGCTTCTCGCAGAAAGCCAACCTGCTGGCGCACCAGCGCATCCACGGCGCCCACCCCGAGGAGGGCAAGGGGCGGCCGCGGGCGCCGGCGCGGGGCTGCGCCGAGGACGCGCCCTTCGTCTGCCCCGAGTGCGGCAAGAGCTTCCGGCAGAAGCCCAACCTGATCACGCACCGGCGCATCCACACGGGCGAGCGGCCCTTCTCCTGCTTCCTCTGCGGCCGCAGCTTCAACCAGAAAACCAACCTGGTGACGCACTACCGGGTGCACACAGGTGAGCGGCCCTTCGCCTGCGCCCAGTGCGGCAAGCGCTTCACCCAGAAAACCAACCTGGTCACGCACCAGAGCACCCACACCGACCTGCGCCCCTTCCCCTGCGCCCAGTGCCACAAGTGCTTCAAGGACAAGGTGTCCCTCAAGGCCCACCAGAAGACGCACGCCCCCCGCCAGCGCCGCTGCCCGGCGCGCGGCCCGGCCCCCGCCGCGCCCTTCGGGGCCGCGCCCGCCCTGCTGCCCCCCTCGCAGGACCCCCAGGCGCCCTTCGCCCCGCTCCCGCCCGGCCCCAAGCTCCCCGAGGGCGCCGAGCTCTTCCCCCCTGGTCCCAGCCCCGAGAAGGGCTTCCCCGCCCCGCCCCCGGGTGAGCCCCCCTTCCCCTGCGCCCACTGCGGCGACGGCTTCTGCCCCAAGGTGCCCCTGCTGCGGCCCCCCGAGGCGCCCGCCGCCCCTTTTGCCCCCGGCCCCTCCCTGCTGGGGCCCCTGGGGGCGCAGCCGGGCCCGGGGGACGCCTCTGCCCCCGGCCCGGAGAAGCCCTTCATCTGCAACCAGTGCGGCAACAGCTTCGGGCTCTGGCTGGCCCTCGTCGCTCACCAGAAGAGCCACGCCGGGCACAAGCCCTGCCCCGGGGCCGCCGCCGCCGAGCCGGGCGGTGGGGGAGCCGCCGAGCAGCCCCCCGGTTCCCCCCCTCCGCCGGCAGCGGTGGCGGGGCGGGCGGGCGAGGGCCGGCCCTGGCCGTGCCCCGAGTGCGGGCGGGGCCTGGCGCAGTGCGGGCGGCCGCCGCGGCACGGGCACGGGCGGGGCCCCTTCCGCTGTGACACCTGCGGCAAACGCTTCAGCCTCAAAACCAACCTGGCCACCCACCAGCGCATCCACACAGGTGAGCGGCCCTTCACCTGCGGCATCTGCGGCCGCCGCTTCAACCAGAAGGGCAACCTGGTGACGCACTACCGGGTGCACACGGGCGAGCGGCCCTTCGCCTGCGCCCAGTGCGGGAAGCGCTTCGCGCAGAAGCCCAACCTGCTGGCCCACCAGAAGACGCACCTGGGCCGCCAGCCCTTCACCTGCCTCGAGTGCCCCAAGCGCTTCAAGAGCAAACTGTCGCTGCGGGTGCACCAGCGGGTGCACACCGGCGCCCCCGGCGCGGCCCCCGGCGCCCTGGACCCGGCCGGGAGCCCCTTCCCCTGCGCGCTCTGCGGGGAGGCCTGCGCCGAGCACGGCGGGCTCCGGCCGGGCCACGGCGGCGGCGAGCGGCCGCACGGCTGCGGCGAGCAGCTGCACGGCTGCGCCAAGTGCGCCCACGGCTGCGCCGCCGAGCGGCTCCACACCTGCGCCGAGCAGCGCCGCGCCTGCGCCGCCGAGCACCCGCATCCCTGCGCCGCCGAGCACCCTCATCCGTGCACCGCCGAGCAGCACCCGCATCCCTGCGCCGCGGAGCAGCACCCGCACCCCTGCAGCACGGAGCAGCACCCTCACCCCTGTGCCACGGAGCAGCATCCCCACGGCTGCGAGCGGCCCCACGCCTGCGGGCAGCCGCACCCCTGCGCCGAGCGGCCGCACGCCTGCGCCGAGTGTCCCCATGGCTGCGGCGCCGAGCAGCCCCACGGCTGCGCCAAGCGGCCCCACGCCTGCGAGCAGCCCCACGGCGCCTGCGCCGAGCATCCTCACCCCTCCTGCGCCGAGCATCCTCACCCGTGCACCGAGCGGCCCCACCCTTGTGAGCGGCCCCACCCTTGCGGCGAGCAGCCCCACGCCTGCGGCGAGTGTCCCCACGGCTGCTCCGAGTGTCCCCACGGCTGCTCCGAGTGTCCCCACGGCTGCGGCGCCGAGCGGCCCCACGCCTGCGCCGAGTGCGGCAAGCGCTTCCGGCAGAAGGTGAACCTGGCCGTGCACCTGCGGACGCACACCGGGGAGCGGCCCTTCCGCTGCGCCGACTGCGGCAAGGGCTTCAGCCAGAAGGCTCACCTGCTGCGGCACCGCCGCACCCACGGCGCCGCCGGCCTGGCGCCGCCCTGCGCCGCCGGCGAGCCGCTGGCCAAGGGCCCCGAGCCCCCGGCGCTGCTGCTGCCGCCCTGCTCCCGCGGGGCCCCCCCGGCGCGCCCCGACAGCCCCTCAGGCGCCGCCGACATCCTCCTGCAGCTGATGCAGGAGGAGCCCCCGCCCGGCCCCGGCGGCGCCGCCCCGGCCCCGGTGCCCCCCTGTAAGTGCCCCGGGGTGGGCCCGAGCCCCCGGGCGCCGGGGATGCCCCCCCCGTGCTGCTGCGCCGCCTGCCTGGCCCCCCGGCCTCCCGAGCCCCCCCGCGGGCAGCTCTGGGCCAAGCCCCCCGCCGGCTGCGCTCGCCCCTTCGAGGAGAAGCGAGCGCCGGCGGCAGCGCCGGGAGGAGCGCCGGAGCGGGAGTGCGGCGAGGAGAAACCGGCCCCGTGCCCCGGCTGCCTGTGAGCCCATCCCTGAGCCCCGCATCGAGACCCCCGCAGCAGGACCCCCGCCCTGCCCCCGGCTGCCTGTGACCTCCCCAAAATGAACCCCCCCACCGTGACCCCCACCCCGCCCCAGCAAGGGCCGGCCCTCGGCAGCCTTGGAGAGTGACCCTGGAGAGGATGGAGCCGTGGGGACGGAGCTGAGGGGACAGCCAAGGGACACAGCCGTGGGGACAAAGCCAAGGGACAGAGCCGAGGGGACCGAGCCGAGGGCTGGTGCCAAGGTGGCACTGCCAGCTGGATTCGGGACTGCAGGAGCCTGCAGCAGCAGCAGGGGCCGTGGGGCACGGCGGCGCCAGGCTGGGACGTGGCACCTCGCTGACGTGGGGAGACACGGCAGGGCTGGAGAGACAGCGCTGGAGCCGGACCTGCTCTGCCGGCTCCACGGACCGAGCAGAGGTGGACACGGTGGAGCTGCATCGGCCAGAGACAGACTCGAGACCTCAAGGGCTCTCTCTGCTTCCAGAACCTTCCAGCCTGTTGAGTGGCATTCCCTAAGGACACGGCCGGGACGGGCTGTGGGCTGAGCTGCCGGGGTCCCCTGCGTGGGGCTGGGGGCACGCTGGGCAAAGAGCCGGGAGAAGGGGTCCGGGGAGGGCTCGGCTCCGCTTTGGGAAGGGCCCCGGAGACGCCTCGGGGGCCGGGGGGGGGCAGCTTGTGCTTCTGCTTGCTCTGGAATAGATAACCGCGCGCTTGGGGACTCTGTCCCGGGTTTGGGATGGGCTGGGGGCTGCTGGAGCTGGAGGAGAGGTCCTGCTGGTGGTGGTGGTGGTGGTGGTGATGGTGGGGAGGGGTCTGCAGGAGGCTCCAGCGGCGCAGAGGGCATGGGGGGCTCGGCTGGGCTTTGGTGGCATCTCTGTGTCCCCCCCCAGAGCCGGACACGGCTGGGAGCTGCCGCATCCCCGGGGGAGGGGGCTCCTCTGCCGGGACCCCCCTGCCCCCGGGAACCCCCCAACCCTGCAGGGGTCCCGCTCCAGCCCCCCTCCTCTGCTCTGCTCTCTGCAATTCTATTTTTGGAGGTTATTTAAAAGAAAATAAAAGCTTCTGACGGCGCCGGGGCTCCGGGGTCTCCGTTTGGGGGTGGGGGGGACGCGGGGAGGGGGCTCTGGGGTCAGCCCTGGCAACCCCCGGGAACAGCTCCGAGCCCCGGGAACGGCTCCAAATCCCGGGAACGGCTCCAAATCCCGGGAACGGCTCCGAGCCTGGGAACGGCTCCGACCCCGGGAACGGCTCTGACCCCGGGAACGGCTCCAAACCCCCGGAACGGCTCCGAACCCGGGAACGGCTCCGAACCCCGGGAACGGCTCCAAGCCCCGGGAACGGCTCCGAACCCGGGAACGGCTCCGAACCCCGGGAACGGCTCCGAACCCCGGGAACGGCTCCGAGCCCCGGGAACGGCTCCGAACCCCGGGAACGGCTCCAAGCCCCGGGAACGGCTCCGAGCCTGGGAACGGCTCCGACCCCGGGAACGGCCCCGAGCCCCGGGAACGGCCCCGAGCCCCGGGAACGGCTCCGAACCCCGGGAACGGCTCCGAACCCGGGAACGGCTCCAGCCCCAGGAACGGCTCCGAACCCGGGAACGGCTCCAGCCCCAGGAACGGCTCCGAACCTGGGAACGGCTCCGAACTCCGGGAACGGCTCCAAACCCCGGGAACGGCTCCAGCCCCAGGAACGGCTCCGAACCCCGGGAACGGCTCCGAACTCCGGGAACGGCTCCGAGCCCCGGGAACGGCTCCAAACCCCGGGAACGGCTCCAGCCCCAGGAACGGCTCCGAACCCCGGGAACGGCTCCGAACCCCGGGAACGGCTCCAGCCCCAGGAACGGCTCCGAACCCCGGGAACGGCTCCGAACCCCGGGAACGGCTCCAGCCCCAGGAACGGCTCCGGCCCCGGGAACGGCTCCGAGCCCCGGGAACGGCTCCGACCCCAGCCCACGGCCAGCGGCCACCGGGAGAGTGCCGGTGCCCGTACCAGTACCGGTACCAGTTCTGGTACCAGTGCCAGTGCCAGTGCCAGTACCGACACCGGTACCAGTACAGTACCAGTACCAATGCCAGTACCAGTACAGTACCAGTACCAGTGCCAGTACCGGTACCGGTACGTTCCAGCTGTTCTCAGTGACCACCCAGCCCCACCTGCACACCAGGTGAGAGCTCGGGGTCGGGGCGGCCACCGGGCCGACCCCGGGGTCACTGTCACAGCCCCGGAGGGGCACCAACGCCCCCGCGCTCCCTGGGGACAGATGGGGGGGGCTCACACGGGGGGTGTCACATGGGGGGGTCACACAGGGGAGGCTCACAGGGGGGGTGTCACACAGGGGGTCTCACACGGGGGGGCTCACACCGTGGGTGGTCTCACAGGGGAGGGGGCTCACAGGGGGAGGGGGCTCACGGGGAGGGGCACACCCGCTGCCCCTCCGGGGGGGCTCGGGCAGCTTTGGGACCGGGGGGGCTCCGGGTGTCCCCCGGGGTGGGACCCTCCAGTGCGGGCTCGCGGATCCCCCCCAGGCCGCTTCCCGGGGATCCGGGGGGGCTCTCGGGGGGGCCGTGCCGTGTCCCCCCGTTCGGGGGCGGGGAAGGAAGTGGCTCCGCGCACCCACCGCTGCACCCCGGCAGAGCCCCCCCGGCCCCGGGACCCCCCCCCGGCGCCCCCAGCGCCCGGTTCCGGTGCTGTTCCCCCCCCCGCCGGTGCCGGCCCCGGCCCAGCCCCTTCCGCCGCCGCCATCGGGCCCCGCCCGGCCATGCAGCGGGTGAGCCTGGGGCTGCCGGGGGTCCCGGGGGGGTCCCGGGGGGGGTCTCGGGGGGGGTCCCGGGGGTCCCTGCGGTGCGGCGGGGGGCTTGGCCGCGGCTGCGGTCGGGATTAGCGCGGGGGGGCTCGGGCAGCCGGAGAGCGGGCGGGGGGACCCCCGTGGGGGTGCCCGGGGAGCCCCCCCTGAGCCCCGCGCTGTCCCCCCCCGGCAGGGGGGGCGGCCCGAGGTGACATTCGAGGAGGTGGCCGTGTCCTTCTCCCGCGCAGAGTGGGCGGAGCTGGCGCCCTGGCAGCGGGCGCTGCACCGGGAGGTGATGTGCGACAACTACGGCCTGGTGGCCAGCCTGGGTGAGGGGACAGCCGGGAGGGGACAGCCTGGGGGGGGACAGGACAGCCGGGGGGGGACAGCCGGGGGGGGGACAGGACAGCCGGGGGGGGACAGCCGGGGGGGGGACAGGACAGCCTGGGTGAGGGGACAGCCGGGGGGGGACAGTGCGGGGTGAGGGGACAGCCTGGGTGAGGGGACAGCCGGGGGGGGACATTTCGGTGGAGGGGACAAAGCCACGGGACTGGGGACACAGCTGCAGGCTGAGCCGGGGTTTTGGGGGGTCTGGGGGCTCCAAGGCCGAGCCGGGGGTCCCAGGCTGAGCCGGGGTTTTGGGGGGTCTGGGGGCTCCGAGGCCGAGCTGGGGGTCCCGAGGCTGAGCCGGGGGTCTGCAGCCCCATTGCCCCGCAGAGCTCAGCCCCAGTCGGGGCGGGGGGCTCCGGGTGTGTCCCGGGTGTGCTCCGGGTACCCCGGCCCCCCGCACAGCCCCCCCCGGCCTGGGGGCCGTTCCTTGGTGGCCGTGACGCCCCCCAGGCGCTGCTGGGGGGGGGAGGGGAGGGTGGCACTGAGGCTCCTCTGTCCCGCGCAGACCCCAACTCCAGCTTCGCCCGCATGAAGGAGGAGTCGCGGGGGAGGGGTCCCTGCGCCGGGGGGCACCGCGGAGCCCCCGACAGCACCGACACCGGTGAGTGACCCCCAGGGGACCCCCACGGGGACACCCCAGGGGGCTGGGGGGCGGCTGTGGCCGCAGCCCCCCTCTGACACCCCCCGGGCCGCCTTGGGAGTCCCCCCCGGGGGTGGCCGCGGGAGGGGCGGTGGGCTCAGGACGCCCCCCAGGGTGACGCTCCCTTCCCGGCAGGTTCCTCCAGCGGCTCCGACAGCCGGGACGAGGCCGGGGGTCGCTGCTGGGGCTCCGACTCCCCCCGCTCCGCCTGGCGCCGCACCGAGCCGGGGGGCTGCTCCAGAGCCCTCCCCCGGCCGGTCCCGGCGGCGCCGGTGCCGCTGCTCCGCGATCCCCTCGGGCCGAACCGGGCCGCCGAGGCCGAGCCGCGGGCTCAGCCGGGCCGGCCGCACCTGTGCGGCACCTGCGGCAAATCCTTCCGGCACCGCCGCAGCCTCCTGGCGCACAAGAAGCTGCGGGGAGGCGCCCGAGCCCGGCACGGCTGCGACGAGTGCGGCCGCAGCTTCTGCCTGCGCGGGGACCTGCTGCGGCACCGGGACACGCACCGGGCGCGGCCGCCGGGCCCGCGGCGCTTCCCGGGCTCGGCGGGGCCGTGCGGGGAGAGCCCGTTCGTCTGCGGGCGCTGCGGGCGCGGCTTCAGCTGGAGGGAGAGCCTGGAGCTGCACCTGCGGGGGCACCGCGCCCACCCCTGCCCCGAGTGCGGCCGCGTCTTCCCGCACCGCGGGCACCTCTGGCTGCACCGCCGGGCGCACTCGGGCCCGCAGCGGCGGCACCGGGAGCAGCGGGGGCAGCAGCGGGGGCGGGGGCAGCAGCGCCCCTTCCCCTGCGCCCGCTGCGGCCGCGCCTTCGCCTCCCGCGCCAACCTCAGCGCGCACCGCAGGGCGCGGCGGTGCTGCCGGCCCCGCGGGGACGGGGACACCGACGGGGACAGGGACAGGGACAGGGACACCGAGAGAGACAGGGACAGGGACAGGGACAGGGACCCCTGCGGGGACGGGGACACCGACAGGGACAGGGACAGGGACACCGAGAGGGACCCCCGCGGGGACGGGGACACCGAGAGGGACAGAGACACGGACAGGGACAGGGACCCCTGTGGGGACGGGGACAGGGAGAAGGACAGGGACACAGACAGGGACAGGGACACCGAGAGGGACAGGGACACAGACAGGGACAGAGACACGGGCAGGGACACGGAGAGGGACCCCCGTGGGGACGGGGACACCGAGAAGGGCACGGACAGGGACAGGGAGCCCCACAGGGACAGGGAGAGGGACAGGGACAGGGATACCGAGAGGGACAGGGACACGGACAGGGACCCCCACGGGGACAGGGACATGGAGTGGGACAGGGACACGGAGAGGGACAGGCACCCCTCTGGGGACAGGGACAGGGATAGATGCCCCTGTGGGGACAGGGACTCGCTCAGGGACAAGGATAGGGACAGGGACAGAGACAGGGATAGGGACAGGGGCACGCACACGGACACGGACACAGAGAGGGACCCTCGTGGGGACGGAGACCCACCTGGGGACAGGGACAGGGACAGGGATAGGGACCCCTGTGGGGACAGGGACTCACTCAGGGACACGGATAGGGACAGAGACAGGGACCCCTGCGGGGACAGGGACACGGACACAGAGAGGGACCCTCGTGGGGACGGAGACCCACCTGGGGACAGGGACAGGGACAGATGCCCTTCTGGGGACAGGGACTCGCTCAGGGACGGGGACGAGGACAGGGACAGGGACTCAGGGACAGGGTCCTGCTCAAGGACGCGCCCCCCCGCAGCGCTGGGGACACGCTCGGGGACAGGGACCCGCTCGGGGCCGGGGAGCCCCCCCCGCAGGCCGGGCCGCTCCCGGCGGGCCAGCAGCCCCAGCGGGGCCGTCCCGGGGCTCCGCCGGCTGTGACCCCGCCGGTGCCACCGGCCCCTGGAAGCTTCTGGAAGCGCAGGGACTTCTCTGCGTCCCCGCGGATCTCGCGGTCCCTCCGGGATGTTTCCCGGTCTCCCTCCGCACCTCCGGGAGGTTTCTCCGCGTCACCTTTGCAGCGGGGGAGGTGCCCGGGGGTCCCCGGTGAGCTGGGGGTGTCCTCGGGAACCCCCCCGGGGCCGTTTCTCGGTGCTCTCTGCAGACACCGAAGTGCCTTTGGGGGCCCGGAATGTCCCTCCAGGGCGTTTCTGGGTCCCGCCGCTGCCCCCTGCTCGGATTTATTTATTTATTTTAAATGTTGGTTTTGGTTTTTTTATGCCGTTTAAGATCCTTTTCTATTCTTTCCGGGTTCTGTTGTGTTGTTTTATCCGGGTTATCGCAGCTGTGCTGCTCGGTCCGGTTCCGTTCCGTTCCTGCTGTTCTGTTTAATTCGATTTATTTCTGTTTTATTGATTCCCCGTAATGGGGAGGGAGGGAGGGGGGAGGCTCCTCGGGGCTCTTTGTCGTGGTTCTACCGTGGCAGGGCCCTCGTGACAGCAGGAGCCACCACGTGTCCCCTCAGTGTGACCCCAATGTCCCCCCAGTGTCCCCTCAGTGTCCCCCAGTGTCCCCTCAGTGCCCCCCAGTGTCCCCCCAGCGTCCCCCCCAGTGCCCCCCAGTGTCCCCCCAGTGTCCCCCATTGTCCCCCCCCCATTGTCCCCCCATTGTCCCCCATTGTCCCCCCAGTGCCCCTCAATGTCCCCCCAGTGTCCCCCAGTGCCCCCCCATTGTCCCCTCAGTGCCCCCCCTCAGTGTCCCCCCAGTGCTCCCAGTATGGCCCAGTTCATACAGGGGAACCCCACAGCCGCTCCCAGTATGGCCCAGTCCATGGCCCAGCCCCACAGCCCCCCCTGGGGATTTCCCTCCCTTCCCAGCAAGCACTGGGAGCACTGGGGACACTGGGAATGGCCCTGGGGGCACTGGGAATGGCACTGGGAGCACTGGGAATGGCACTGGGAGCACTGGGAGCACTGGGAGCTCTGGGAGCACTGGGAGCACTGGGAATGGCACTGGGAGCACTGGGAGCTCTGGGAGCACTGGGAGCACTGGGAGCACTGGGCTGTACTGGGGGCACTGGGAATGGCACTGGGAATGGCACTGGGAATGGCACTGGGAATGGCACTGGGGGCACTGGGGGCACTGGGGGCACTGGGAGCGGCACTGGGAGCACTGGGCTGTACTGGGAGCACTGGGAGCACTGGGAGCCCCGGGAACGGCCCCGGCAGTGTCCCCCAGCCCCTGCCCGGTGCCCCCCGGTGCCCCCCGAGGCTGCTCCCGGTGTAACGCTGTCACCTCCCCGCCACCCCCGCCTGTGACAAGGCCGCGGCCCCGCCCGGTGGCTTTTTTGGGGCTGTCCCGGTTCGAGGGGCCGGGAGCTCACGGGGAGCGGCGGCGGGAGGGGGGGACAATGGGGGACACTGGGGGGACACTGAGGGGACAATGGGGGGACACTGGGGGACACTGGGGGGGCACTGGGGGGCACTGGGATGTACTGGGGAGGCACTGGGATGAACTGGGATGAACTGGGGGGCACTGAGGGGGTACTGGGGGGGCACTGGGATGAACTGGGATGAACTGGGGGGGCACTGGGGGGGGCACTGGGATGAACTGGGATGAACTGGGGGACACTGAGGGGGCACTGGGGGGCACTGGGATGAACTGGGATGGACTGGGGGGCACCGGGATGAACTGGGATGAACTGGGGGGGCACTGGGGGGGCACTGGGGGGCACTGGGATGAACGGGGGGGGGCACTGGGGGGGCACTGGGATGAACTGGGATGAACGGGGGGGGCACTGGGGGGGCACTGGGATGAACTGGGGAGCACTGGGGGGCACTGGGATGAACTGGGATGAACTGGGGGGCGCTGGCTGCAGTTCCCTCCGCCACCACACGAGGGCGCCCCATAGAGAGGCGGGCGCGTGGGAAGGCCCGGCCCCCTCCGGGACGCGGGGACAGCGCGGGGGGGGGGGACACACTGCGGGGACACTGCGGGGACACCGCGGGGACACCGCGGGGACACTGCGGGGACACTGCGGGGGGAACATTCTGCAGACACCCGAGGGGCCTCCGGCGCCAATGGCGGCCGCGCTCTCGGCCCTGCACGGAAAAGGCGCCGGCGCCGCGTGATGACGCAGCCGGCGGCCAATCGCCAGCGCGCGCGGCGCGGTGACGTCGTAACTGCGCGACTCGGTGGCGGCTCGTGCGCGGGGCCGGGGAGGGAGAGGTCAGAGAGGGACCGGGAACGGGAACGGGGACGGGGACGGGGAGGGGACCGGGGATGGGAACGGGAACGGGAACGGGGAACGGGAACGGGAACGGGAAACGGGGACGGGAATGGGAATGGGAACGGGGAACGGGAAACGGGGAACGGGAACGGGGAATGGGAGCGGGAACGGGAACGGGGAACGGGAACGGGAACGGGGAATGGGAGCGGGAACGGGAACGGGGAACGGGAACGGGGAATGGGAGCGGGAACGGGAACGGGGAACGGGAACGGGGATGGGAACGGGAACGGGAACGGGGAACGGGAACGGGGACCGGGAACGGGAATGGGAATGGGAACGGGAACGGGAATGGGAACGGGAAACGGGAACGGGAACGGGAACGGGGAACGGGGATGGGAACGGGAACGGGAACGGGACCGGGAACGGGGAACGGGGAACGGGGAACGGGACCGGGAACGGGGATGGGAACGGGAACGGGAATGGGAATGGGAACGGGGACGGGAACGGGAACGGGAATGGGAACGGGAACGGGAATGGGAACGGGAACGGGGTGGGAGCGGGAACGGGATTGGGAACGGGGACGGGGACGGGAACGGGGAACGGGGGTGGGAACGGGGACGGGGATGGGAGCGGGGAACGGGGATGGGAACGGGAGCGGGGATGGGGATGGGAACGGGGATGGGAACGGGAACGGGGATGGGGACGGGGATGGGAACGGGGGTGGGAACGGGGGTGGGAACGGGAACGGGGAACGGGAACGGGAATGGGATCGAGGGTGGGATCGGGATCGGTACCGGGGCTGGGATTGGTACTGGGGCCGGCACACGGGCACGCGTTTGTGAGGCCCAGCACCGGACTGGGAGGAGTCCGGGAGTGCCCAGCCCCGGCCCCGGAAGCCCCCCAACCCACCCGGTGCTCGGTTCCCACCCCGTTCTCCCCCCGTTCTCCCCCCGTTCTCCCCCCGTTCCCATTCCCCGCAGCTCCCCCGGGATGCGGCGCTGAGCCCCCGGCGCCGCCGCCATGACCGCGCAGCTGCTGGGCCGCTGCTGCCGCCGCCTGTTCCCGGTACTGCCGGTACCGGTGAGCTCCGGGCTGCGCACCGGGCCGGCCCGCCGCGCCGAGGAGCCGCGGGAGCAGCCCCGGGAGGACGAGCGGCAGCTGCGGGAGGCGATCCGGGCGGCGGCGGGCCCGCAGGAGCTGCTGCAGCGCCTGGGCACCGGCCGGGGGCTCAGCAGTAACCTGGCGGCGCTGGCGCTGGCACGGCTGGCACGGCTCAGCGCCCACCAGGGCCTGGACACCCAGGGGATACGGGCGGATCCGCGGTTCGGGAGGCTGCTGCAGGCGCTGGATGGGCAGGTGGGGAATGGGGGGCACCGGGAATGGGGGGAATGGGGGGGTACCGGGCACACGGGAAATGGGGGGCACAGGGGGAATGGGGGGAATGGGGAACCGGGGGGCACAGGGGGAACAGGGGGGCACCGGGCAGGTGGGGAACTGGGGGGCATGGGGGGCACGGGGGTGTGAGAGGGGCATGGGGGGCACCGGGAATGTGGGGGCACTGGGGGGCACCCAGGGGATCCGGTCTGACCCACAGTTCCTGTGGCTGCTGCAGGCCCTGGATGGGCAGGTGGGGAACCGGGGGGAACGGGGGTGTGAGAGGGGCATGGGGGGCACGGGGGGGCACCGGGCAGGTGGGGAACCGGGGGGCACCGGGAATGGGGGGAATGGGGGGCACGGGGGGAATGGGGGGCATGGGGAGCACCGGGCAGGTGGGGAACCAGGGGGAAGCGGGGGGCACGGGGGTGTGAGAGGGGCATGGGGGGCACCGGGAATGGGGGGGCACCGGGGGAACAAGGGGGCACCGGGCAGGGGGGGAGCTGGGGGGCACAGGGGAAACGGGGGGAATGGGGGTGTGAGAGGGGCATGGGGGGCACCGGGAATGGGGGGGCACTGGGGGAATAGGGGGGCACCGCGCAGGGTGGGAACCGGGGGGCACGGGGGGAATGGGGGGGCACCAGAGGAACAGGGGGGCACCGGGCAAGGGGGGGAACGGGGGTGTGAGAGGGGCATGGGGGGCACAGGGAGCACTGGGAACGGGGAGGAATGGGGGACACCGAGGGGCACCGGGAGAATGGGGGGCACGGGGGGAATGGGGGGAACAGGGGGCACTGGGGGGTGTGAGAGGGAATGGTGGGCACGGGGGGCACAGGGATTTGTTAGAAGGTGGGGGGGGCACAGGGGGCACCAGGAACGGGGGGCACGGAGGGCACAGGGATGTGAGAGGGAATGGGGGGAGCAGGGGGAACGGGGGGCACCGGGCATGGGGGGCACGGGGGGTACTGGGGTGTGAGGGAGGCACGGGGGGCACAAGGGGGTCAGAGGGCATGGGGGTGTGCGAGAAGGAACGGGGGGCACTGGGCACGGGGGAAATGGGGGCCACAGATCTCGCAGGTGTGGGACACAGCTGTTTTTGTGGCGCACCTGTCTGTCACACTTGTTTGTCACACCTGTCACACCTGTCCCACACCTGTCCCACACCTGTCTCCCAGATCTCGCAGGTGTGGGACGTGCCTGTCCCTGTCTCACACCTGTCCCCCCCGCCTCTCCCAGATCTCACAGCTGTGGAACGCGCTTGTTTCTCTGTCACACCTGTCTCTCACACCTGTCTCACACCTGTCTCACGTGTCTCCCAGATCTTGCAGGTGTGGAACGCACCTGTCCCTGTCTCACACCTGTCTCACACCTGTCTCCCAGATCTCACAGGTGTGCAACACACCTGTTTCTGTGTCACACCTGTTACACCTGTCTCTCACACCTGTCTCCCACCTGTCTCCCAGATCTCGCAGGTGTGGAACACACCTGTCTCACACACCTGTCCCCCCGTCTCTCCCAGATCTCCCAGGTGTGGAACGCGCCTGTCCCTGTCTCACACCTGTCACACCTGTCTCACACCTGTCCCTGTCTCACACCTGTCACACCTGTCTCTCACACCTGTCTCACACCTGTCTGTCCCCCCGGTCTCTCCCAGATCTCGCAGGTGTGGAACGCACTTGTTTCTCTGTTACACCTGTCTCTCACACCTGCCTCACACCTGTCTCACACCTGTCTCACACCTGTCACACCTGTCTCACACCTGTCCCCCCCCCCCCCCGTCTCTCCCAGATCTCCCAGGTGTGGAACACACCTGTCTCACACCTGTCCCCCCCGTCTCTCCCAGATCTCGCAGGTGTGGAACGCGCCTGTCCCTGTCTCACACCTGTCACACCTGTCTCACACCTGTCACACCTGTCTCACACCTGTCACACCTGTCTCACACCTGTCCCCCCCGTCTCTCCCAGATCTCGCAGGTGTGGAACGGGCCTGTTTTTGTCTCACACCTGTCACACACCTGTCACACCTGTCTCACACCTGCCTGTCCCCCCGGTCTCTCCCAGATCTCTCAGGTGTGGAACGGGCCGCTGCTGCAGCTGCTGCGTTACCTGCCGGCGCTGGGGCTGGCGCCGGACGGGCGCCAGGTGCGCTCGGTGGAGCAGGAGGTGCTGTGGCGGCTGCGGCGCCTGCCCCTGCGGCAGCTGGTGCACCTGGCCGAGCACCTGGCGGGGCGGGGCGGGGCGGGGCCGCTGCTGCCCGAGGTGCTGCGCAAGCTGGAGCTGCGCTGGGCCGAGCTGGACGGCGCCCGCACCGTGGTGACGCTGATGGCCAAGGTGGGACACCTGTCACCTGCCCTGATGGAGCGCCTGGAGGACAAGGTGAGCGCACCTGGGGGGCCCTGAGCGCACCTGGGGCGCTGTGGGGGAGGGGGGGGTGTGGTCTTTGGGCTGGGCTGGGTGGGGTCACCTGGGGTCGGCAGCACTGCCTGGGGTCAGCAGCATCACCTGGGGTCACCTGCATCACCTTGGGTCACTGCACCACCTGGGGTCAGCAGCATCATCACCTGGGGTCACCTGCACCACCACCTGGGGTCACCTGCACCACCTGGGGTCAGCAGCCCACCTGGGGTCACCTGCACCGCCTGGGGTCACACCTGCACCACCACCTGGGGTCACACCTGCACCGCCTGGGGTCACCTGCACCACCTGGGGTCAGCAGCATCACCACCTGGGGTCACCTGCACCACCTGGGGTCACCTGCATCACCTTGGGTCACTGCACCACCTGGGGTCAGCAGCATCATCACCTGGGGTCACCTGCACCACCTGGGGTCAGCTGCATCACCTGGGGTCACCTGCACCACCTGGGGTCACCTGCACCACCTGTCCTGTGTCCCCTCTCCCACCTGTCCCCTGTGTCACTGTCCCTGTGCCAGGCCCTGGAGCTGGCAGAGCAGTTTGATCTCTGTCCCCTGTCTGTCTCACCTCTCTGTGTCTCACTTACCTGTCTTACCTGTCTGTCTCACCTGTCCCTGCAGGTCCTGGAGTTGGCAGAGCAGTTTGACCCCTGTCTCACCTGTCCATGTCTCACCTGTTCATGTCCCTGCAGGCCCTGGAGCTGGTGGAGCAGTTTGTCTCCTGTCTTGCTTGTCTGTCTCACCTGTCCATGTCTCACCTGTCCCTGCAGGCCCTGGAGTTGGTAGAGCAGTTTGACCTGTCTCATCTGTCTCACCTGTCTGTCTCACCTGTCCTTGTTCCACCTGTCCCACCTGTCTGTCTCACCTGCAGGCCCTGGAGCTGGCAGAGCACTTTGACTACTGTCTCACCTGTCTCACCTCTCTGTCTCACCTGTCCCTGTCCCTGCAGGCCCTGGAGCTGGTGGAGCAGTTTGATCTTGCATCTCAGCTGTCCCTGTCTCACCTGTCTTGTGTTTCACCTGTCGGTGTCTCACCTGTGTCTCACCTGTCCTTGCAGGTCCTGGAGTTGGCAGAGCAGTTTGTGCCCAGTCTCACTTGTCCTTGTCTCACCTGTCCCACCTGTCTGTCTCACCTGCAGGCCTTGGAGCTGGCGGAGCATTTTGATTGCTGTCTTACCTGTTTCATCTCTCTGTCTCACCTGTCCATATCTCACCTGTCTCACCTGTCTCACCTGTCTGTCTCACCTGCAGGCCCTGGAGCTGGCAGAACACCTGGATGCCGAGCAGCTGTGCCGCGTGGCGCTGGCGCTGCAGCAGTTAGATCTGTGTCTCACCTGTCCATATCTCACCTGTGTTACCTGTGTCACCTGTCTCACCTGTGTTACCTGTCTCACCTGTCTCACCTGCAGGCCCTGGAGCTGGCGGAACACCTGGACGCCGATCAGCTGTGCCGCGTGGCGCTGGCGCTGGCGCTGCAGCAGTTAGATCTGTGTCTCACCTGTCTCACCTGTCTGTCTCACCTGTCTCACCTGCAGGCCCTGGAGCTGGCAGAACACCTGGATGCCGAGCAGCTGTGCCGCGTGGCGCTGGCGCTGGCGCTGCAGCAGTTAGATCTGTGTCTCACCTGTCTCACCTGTCTCACCTGTCTCACCTGTCTCACCTGCAGGCCCTGGAGCTGGCAGAACACCTGGATGCCGAGCAGCTGTGCCACGTGGCGCTGGCGCTGCAGCAGTTAGATCTGTGTCTCACCTGTGTTACCTGTCTCACCTGTGTTACCTGTCTCACCTGTCTGTCTCACCTGCAGGCCCTGGAGCTGGCAGAACACCTGGATGCCGAGCAGCTGTGCCGCGTGGCGCTGGCGCTGGCGCTGCAGCAGTTAGATCTGTGTCTCACCTGTCCATATCTCACCTGTGTTACCTGTCTCACCTGTCTCACCTGTCTCACCTGTGTTACCTGTCTCACCTGTCTCACCTGTCTCACCTGTGTTACCTGTCTCACCTGCAGGCCCTGGAGCTGGCGGAACACCTGGATGCTGACCAGCTGTGCCGCGTGGCGCTGGCGCTGGCGCTGCAGCAGTTAGATCTGTGTCTCACCTGTGTTACCTGTCTCACCTGTCTCACCTGTCTCACCTGTCTCACCTGTCTCACCTGCAGGCCCTGGAGCTGGCGGAACACCTGGATGCCGAGCAGCTGTGCCGCGTGGCGCTGGCGCTGCAGCAGTTAGATCTGTGTCTCACCTGTGTTACCTGTCTCACCTGTCCATGTGTTACCTGTCTCACCTGCAGGCCCTGGAGCTGGCGGAACACCTGGATGCGGAGCAGCTGTGCTGCGTGGCGCTGGCGCTGGCGCTGCAGCAGTTAGATCTGTGTCTCACCTGTGTTACCTGTCTCACCTGTCCATGTGTTACCTGTCTCACCTGCAGGCCCTGGAGCTGGCGGAACACCTGGACGCGGAGCAGCTGTGCCGCGTGGCGCTGGCGCTGGCGCTGCAGCAGCGCCGCTCGGTGCCGCTGCTGCGGGCGCTCTCCTATCACCTGCTGCAGAGACCGGCGCACCTGCCGCCCGCCCTGCTCACCGACCTGCTCTTCGCCTTCAGTCAGTGCACCTGGGGCACACCTGGGGGGTACCTGGGAACACCTGGGGGCACCTGGGGACACCTGGGACACCTGGGAGCATCTATGGGACACCTGGGGGACACCTGTGGGGACACCTGCAGGGCACATGGGGGATACCTGGGGGCACCTGGGGGGATACCTAGGGGCATCTGGGGATACCTGTGGGGACACCTGGGGCACCTGTAGGCATCTGTGGGGACACCTGGGGGTACCTGGGGCACCTGTGGGACACCTGGGGGGACACCTGGGGCACCTTTGGGACACTTGGGGGCACCTGCAGGGCACCTGTGGCGTACCTGGGGACCCCTGGGGACATCTGTGGGACACCTACGGGACACTTGGGCGGCACCTGGGGGGACACCTGTGAGGACTGGGGGGACCCTGGGGTGTCCCTGGAGGGTTCCTGTGCAGGTGACCCTGCCCAGGTGTCACCTGTGGGGCGGGGGGCGCAGGGCAGAGGTGCTGAGGTGTGTCCCCCCCCCCACACAGGTAAGCTGAACTTCCAGCAGCCGCAGGTGCTGCACCGCCTGGCGCAGGAGCTGCAGCCTCACCTGGGCAGCCTCAGCCCGGCGCAGGTGTCGCGCTGCGCCCGCTCCCTGGCCAGCCTGCGCTGGCTCAGCCGGCCCCTGGCCGAGGCCATGGCACAGGTGAGGGCGGGGGGGGGGCGGGGGGGCACCTCACCTGGGCTGGGGGGCAGCAGGGATAACTCACCTGGCCATGGCGGGGGATAGGGGGGCACCTCACCTGGGCTGGGGGGGGCAGGGATCACTCACCTGGGCATGGGGGGGTCATGGAGGGACACTCACCTGGCCATGGCGGGGGATAGGGGGGGACACCTCACCTGGCCATTGGGGGGCAGGGGTTACTCACCTGGCCATGGCGGGGGATAGGGGGGCACCTCACCTGGGCTGGGGGGGTGCAGGGATCTCACCTGGGCATGGGGGGGGATAGGGGGGCACCTTACCTGGGCTGGGGGGGGGCAGGGATCACTCACCTGGTCATGGGCGGGGCAGGGACTCACCTGGCCCTGGGGGGGATAGGGGGGCTGCTCACCTGGGCATGGCGGGGGGGCAGGGTCCATCCCATCCCTGGCTGTGTGTCCGTCTGTCCATCTGTCCATCTGTCCGTCCCCCAGCACTGCCTGGAGCACCCCGGGGTGCTGTCCCTGTGTGTCCATCTGTCCCTGTCCGTGTGTCCATCCCTGTGTCCATCTGTCCCTCTGTCCATCTCCAGCACTGCCTGGAGCACCCCGGGGTGCTGTCCCTGTGTGTCCCTGTGTGTCCCTGTGTCCATCTGTCCCTCTGTCCATCTCCAGCACTGCCTGGAGCACCCCGGGGTGCTGTCCCTGTGTGTCCCTGTGTCCATCTGTCCCTCTGTCCGTCCCCAGCACTGCCTGGAGCACCCCGGGGTGTTGTCCCTGTGTCCCTGTGTCCATCTGTCCCTCTGTCCATCCCCTCAGCACTGCCTGGAGCACCCCGGGGTGCTGTCCCTGCCCCAGCTCTGTGGGGTGCTGCTCTCCTTCGCCCGCCTGCACTTCCAGCCCGCCTGCGGCCCCGACTTCTTCACCCTGGTGAGCCCCGGGGCTGGGGGGGACACCGGGGACCCCAAAACTGCGGGGGCTGCCCCGAAAACCCCTGCCCTGGGCCCCAAATCCCTGTCCTGGGCCCCAAACCCCTGCCCTGGGCCCCAAACCCCTGTCCTGGGCCCCAAACCCCTCCCTGGGCCCCGAACCCCTGCCCTGGGCCCCAAACCCCCTCTGTGCCCCAAACCCCCTCTGTGCCCCAAACCCCCTTTGTGCCCCAAACCCCCTCTGTGCCCCAAATCCCCTTTGGGCCCCAAATCCCCCTTTGTGCCCTAAAACCCCCTTTGTGCCCCAAATCCCCTCTGTGCCCCAAACCCCCTCTGTGCCCCAAATCCCCTCTGTGCCCCAAATCCCCTTTGGGCCCCAAATCCCCCTCTGTGCCCCAAATCCCCTCTGTGCCCCAAACCCCCTCTGTGCCCCAAATCCCCTCTGTGCCCCAAATCCCCTTTGGGCCCTAAAACCCCCTTTGTGCCCCAAATCCCCTCTGTGCCCCAAATCCCCTCTGTGCCCCAAATCCCCTCTGTGCCCCAAATCCCTGCCCTGTGCCCCAAACCCCCTCTGTGCCCCAAATCCCCTCTGTGCCCCAAATCCCCTTTGGGCCCCAAATCCCCCTTTGTGCCCCAAATCCCCTCTGTGCCCCAAACCCCCTCTGTGCCCTAAAAACCCCTTTGTGCCCCAAACCCACTTTGGGCCCCAAACCCCTCTCAGTTCCCACTCTGGGTGCCAGGAGAGGCCCTGGAGGTGCCCTTGGCTGTCACCTGTCCTGGGGCACAGGTGGCACAGGTGTCCCCTGACCCAGAGCACAGGTGCCATAGGTGGCACAGGTGACACAGGTGTTTCCTGTCCCAGGGCACAGGTGGCACAGGTGTTCCCTGTCCCGGGGCACAGGTGGCTCAGGTGGCACAGGAAAGGGGATTTGGGGCACAGGTGTTCCCCTGTCCTGGGGCACAGGTGACACAGGTGTTCCCTTTCCCAAGGCACAGGTGTTCTCTTTCTTTGGGCACAGGTGACACAGGTGTTCCCTGTCCCAGGGCACAGGTGGCTCAGGTGGCACAGGAAAGGGGATTTGGGGCACAGGTGTTCCCTGTCCCGGGGCACAGGTGGCACAGGTGTTCCCTGTCCCCTATCGCAGAGCATAGGTGTTCCCTGTCCCAAGGCACAGGTGTCCCAGGTGTTCCCCCGTGGTTAAGGGGCTCTGGGGTGGCCAAACCCCTGGGGCAGGATGCCAGGGGTCCCCCCGAGCTCACCTGAGGGGCCCTGGGCACACCTGAGGGGCCCCAGGCACACCTGAGAGTCCCTGGGCACACCTGAGGGGCCCTGGGCACACCTGAGGGGCCCCGGGCACACCTGATGGTCCCTGGGCACACCTGAGGGACCCCGGGCACACCTGAGGGACCCCGGGCACACCTGTGAGCCAGCCCCACCCCCTCCCCGCAGGTGCAGGAGCGGCTGCAGGGGCAGGAGCAGCACCTGGACGCTCACCTGCTGACGGACGTGGTGTGGGCGCTGTGCGTGCTGCGGCAGGTGCGGGAGCCTCACCTGCGCCAGGTGCTGCAGCCCCAGTTCCACACCCAACTGCGAGGTCAGAGCCGGGGGTTTGGGGTTTGGGGTCTGTGGGGGTACAAGAGCTTTTGGGGTTTGGGGTTTGGGGTGGGACAGGGGCTGCTGGGGTTTGGGGGGGGCAGGAGCTCCTGGGGTTTGGGATTTGGGGTTTGAGGTTTTCGGGGGACAGGAGCTTTTGGGGTTTGGGGGGGACAGGAGCTGCTGGGGTTTGGGGTTTTGGGGTTTGGGGTCCTGGGGTTTGGGGTGGGACAGGGGCTGCTGGGGTTTTTCGGGGGGGACAGGGGCTGCTGGGGTTTGGGGTTGAGGGTGGGACAGGGGCTCCTGGTGGGGGGACAGAGGTCCTGAGGTTTGGGGTTTTGGGTTTTGGGGGGACAGGAGCTGCTGGGGTTTGGGGTTTGGGGTTTGAGGTTTGGGGGGGACAGGAGCTTTCGGGATTTGGGGTTTTGGTGGTGGGACAGGGGCTGCTGAGGTTTGGGGTTTGGGGTCTTGGGTTTGGGGTTTGGGGTTTGGGGTTTTGGGGGGACAGGAGCTGCTGGGGTTTGGGCTTTGGGCTTTGGGGTCTGGGGGGGGTCAGGAACTCCTGCCCGGGGGGGCGGGGTGCGCTCACCTGCCCGCCAGGTTCCGCTGGCCCAGGTGCAGCCCGGTGACATTCAGTGCCCGTCCCTCGGTGGCAGCCAGCGCCGTGTCCCCAACCTGGGGGGGAACACCCTGAGACACCTGGGCTGGGCTCACCTGGGCTGGGCTCACCTGGGCTGGGCTCACCTGGGACTGGGGCTCACCTGGGGCTGGGGCTCACCTGGGACAGGGCTCACCTGGGGCGGGGCTCACCTGGGCTGGGGCTCACCTGGGCTGGGGCTCACCTGGGGCTGGGGCTCACCTGGGCTGGGCTCACCTGGGCTGGGCTCACCTGGGGCTGGGGCTCACCTGGGGCTGGGCTCACCTGGGACATCACCTGGGTGGTGGTGCAGGGCCCTGTCCCTGGGGAATGTCCCTGTGCCCCCCTGAGCTGTCCCCTGGGTGTCCCCTGAGTGTGTCCCCCTCCATCCCTGCTGTCACCTCCACGTGGCTGTAGGGGAATGTCCCTGGGGAATGTCCCTGTGTCCCCTGAGCTGTCCCCTGAGTGTCCCCACCCTGTCCCAGCTGTCATCTCCCTGTCCTGTGGCTGCAGGGGAATGTCCCCAATGGCCCCCCCTGAGCCATCCCCTGTGTCCCCTGGGTGTCCCCTGAGCGGGTCCCCCCCTGTCCCCACTGTCACCTCCCCGTGGCTGCAGGGGAATGTCCCCAGTGCCCCCCCGAGCCGTCCCCTGTGTCACCTGCGTGTCCCCTGGCTGTCCCCTGGCTGTCCCCTGGCTGTCCCCTGAGTTGTCCCCTGGTTGTCCCCTGGCTGTCCCCTGGCTGTCCCCCGGCTGTCCCCTGAGTGTCCCCTGTCCCCTGTCCCTGCAGGTGACACGTCCCCGCGGGCGCAGAGCTCGTGGCTGAAGCTGCTGCAGATCAACGGCGCCGCCCGGCTGGAGAGCCCCGGCTACAGCGGGCCCTTCCTGCCCCCCGAGCTGCTGGGGGACAGGGACAGGGACAGCAGGGACAGGGACGGGGACAGGGACAGGGACAGCAGGGACAGCAGGGACAGCAGGGACAGCAGGGACAGGGCCACCCCGCTGCAGCGGGGGCTGCGCGAGGCGCTGCCGGCCGCCCTGGGGGGCCCCGAGCTCCTGCGCTGCGACGTCAGCACCGTCTACGGCTGGGACCTGGGTGAGTGTCACCTGTGCCACCCCTCTGGGGACACCTGGGCATGTTACAGTGCCACCTGTGCCACCCCCCTGGGACACCTGGGCATGTCACAGTGTCACCTGCTGCTGCCACCCCCCCTGGGGACACCTGGGCATGTCACAGTGTCACCTCATGGCCATGGCACCCACCTGGGCACCTCCCAGTGTCACCTGTGCCACCCCAGGGACACCTGGGCACCTCCCAGTGTCACCTGTGCCACCCCGGGGACACCTGGGCATGTCACAGTGTCACCTGTGCCACCCCTGGGGACACCTGGGTACCTCCCAGTGTCACCTGGGCCACCCCGGGGACACCTGGGCACATCACAGTGTCACCTGGGCCACCCCTGGGGGACACCTGGGCACGTCACAGTGTCACCTCATGGCCATGGCACCCACCTGGGCACCTCCCAGTGTCACCTGGGCCACCCCTGGGCCACCTGGGCACCTCCCAGTGCCACCCCTGGCCCTGGCAGTCCCACCCCGGCTACCTTCCCCTGTCACCCCCAGCCTGTCACCCCCCGTTACCTTCCTGTGTCACCCCTCAGCCCTGTCACCTTTCCCTGTCACCCATCCTGTCACTGTCCGTGTCACCCTCCAGGGCTCCTGGCTCTGTCCCCTCCCTGTCCCCTCCCCTGTCCCCCCTGTCCCCCCCTGTCCCCCCCGCAGCCCAGTCAAATTCGGTCCCTGTCCCTCAGTGTCGGGGACCGGCCACCGGCTGCCACAGCGACCTCCGTGTGTCCCCGCGTGTCCCTGTCCCCTCCTGCCCGGGGCCGGGGCCGGAGCCCACGGACACACCTGGTGTCACCTCCCTGTCACCTCCCTGTCCCCTCCCTGTCACCTCCCTGTCACCTCCCTGTCCCCTCCCTGTCACCTCCTGTGTCACCTCCCTGTCCCCTCCTGTGTCACCTCCCTGTCCCCTCCCTGTCCCCTCCCTGTCCCCTCCCTGTCACCTCCCGTGTCACCTCCCTGTCACCTCCCTGTCACCTCCCTGTCACCTCCTGTGTCACCTCCTCTGTCACCTCCCTGTCACCTCTGTGTCACATCCCGTTACCTTTGTGTCCCCTCCTGTGTCACTGTCCAAGGTGGGGCCAGGACAGCCCCGGCTGAGCCCTCTGTCCCCTCTGTCCCCTCTGTCCCTCCTGTCCCCCTCTGTCCCCTTTGTCACCCCTGTCCCCCTGTCCCCCTGTCCCACCTCTGTCCCCCCGTCCCCTCTGTCCCCTCTGTCCCCCCGTCCCCTCTGTCCCACCTCTGTCCCCCTGTCCCCCTGTCCCACCTCTGTCCCCCCGTCCCCTCTGTCCCCTCTGTCCCTCTGTCCCCTCTGTCCCACCTCTGTCCCCCTGTCCCCCTGTCCCACCTCTGTCCCCCCTGTCCCCTCTGTCCCCTCTGTCCCCTCTGTCCCCTTTGTCCCCCCTGTCCCCCCGTCCCCTCTGTCCCCTCTGTCCCCTCTGTCCCCCCCGTCACCTCTGTCCCCCCTGTCCCCCCATCCCTCCTGTCCCCCCCTGTCCCCCCTGTCCCCTTTGTCACCCCCGTGTCCCCCGTGTCCCCGCAGATGCCGAGGTGCTGCTGGACAGTGACAACAAACCCCTGCCCGTCAGGGACTTCGCTGCCCCCCACTTGTCCCACTCCGAGGGGACAAAGCCACTGCCACCGGGGGCCAGGAGGTGAGAGGGGACAGGGGAGGGGACAGGGAGGGGACAGGGGAGGGGACAGGGGGGAGAGGGAGGGGACAGGGGAGGGGACGAGGGGGGACAGGGAGGGGACAGGGAGGGGACAGGGGAGGGACAGGGAGGGACTGAGGGGACAGGGAGGGGACAGGGTGGGGGGATAGAAAGGGTCAATGGGGAAGAGGTGGCAGGAGGGGACGTGGGAGGGGGAGAAGAAGGGGACAGAAGGGGACAGGAGGGGACAGAAGGGGACAGGGAGGGGACAGGAGGTGGTGGGAGGGGCACGGCTCGGGCAGGGCCGGGGCAGCCCGTGCTGAGTGCTGTCCCTGTCTGTCTGTCCCTGTCCGTCTGTCTGTCTGTCCCTGTGTCTGTCTGTCTGTCTGTCCCCATGTCCCTGTCCGTCTGTCCCCTGTCTGTCTCTCCCTGTGTCTGTCTGTCCCTGTCCCCGTCTGTCTGTCTGCTTGTCTGTCTCTCCCTGTGTCTGTCCGTCCGTCCGTCCGTCTGTCCGTCCGTCTGTCCCTGTCTGTCCGTCTGTCCCTGTCCCTGTCCCTGTCTGTCTGTCCCTGTCTGTCCGTCTGTCTGTCTGTCTGTCTCTCCCTGTGTCTGTCTCTCCCTGTCTGTCTGTCCGTCTGTCCCTGTCTGTCCGCCAGGCTGGCCGTGCTGCGCTGGGAGGCGCCGCAGTTCAGCTCCCCGGGCCGGGAGCTGCTGGGCCGGGCGGCCATGGCCCGCAGGCACCTGAGAGCCGCGGGGCTGCTGCTGGCTGAGGTGAGCCTGGGGACACCTGGGCACACCTGGGGACACCTGGGCATACCTGGGGACAGCTGGGGATACCTGGGATAGCCTGGGGACACCTGGGGACACCTGGGGACACCTGGGACAGCTGGGGACAGCTGGGATAGCCTGGGGACACCTGGGGACACCTGGGGACACACCTGGGGACAGCCTGGGATAGCCTGGGGCACACCTGGGGACACCTGGGACAGCTGGGCACACCTGGGGACACCTGGGGACAGCCTGGGATAGCCTGGGATAGCCTGGGGACACCTGGGGACACCTGGGGACACCTGGGACAGCTGGGCACACCTGGGATAGCCTGGGATAGCCTGGGGACACCTGGGGCACCTGAGATAGCCTGGGATAGCCTGGGGACACCTGGGGACAGCCTGGGGACATCCTGGGGACACTCCTGGGACAGCCTGGGGACACCTGGGCACACCTGGGGACACCTGGGGCACCTGGGATAGCCTGGGATAGCCTGAATAGCCTGGGGATACCTGGGACACCTGGGCACACCTGGGACACCTGGGGACAGCCCTGGGATAGCCCTGGAGACAGCCTAGGGACACCTGGGGACACCTGGGCACACCTGGGGACAGCCCTGGGGACAGCCCTGGGACACCTGGGACAGTCAGGGGACAGCTGGGGACAGCACTGGGGACATCCTGGGATAGCCTGGGCACACCTGGGCACACCTGGGACACCCCTGGGATAGCCTGGGGACACCTGGGGACCCTGGGCCAGCCTGGCTGTCCCCAGCGCTGCCACCTGCCCCCCATCCTGGCCCCTCCCAGCCCTGCCCAGGTGAGACATCCCCCAGATATTCCCCAGAGTGTCCCCCAGGTGTTCCCCAGGTGCCACCTGGAGCTCCCTGCCGGGGGCAGAGCCCAACCCCCGTCCCGGGAGGTGCCCCGGGCCTCAGGTGCGGCCTCACCTGTGCCCTCCCTGGTGACAGCAGCCATTGTCACCTGGGCACACCTGGGCACACTTGAGTACACCTGGGCACACCAGGACACACCCCAGGCACACCTGAGCACACCCGAGTGCGCCTCAGGCACACTTGGGCATGCCTGAGCATACCCCTGCACACCTGGGCACACCTGAGTACACCTGGGTACATCAGGACACACCCCCAAGCACACCTGGGCACACCTGGGGACACACCCGAGCACACCCTGGCACACCTGAGCACACCTGGGCACACACCTGGGCACACACCTGGGCACACCAGGACACACCAGGGCACACCCCAGAACACCTGGGCATACCTGGGCACACCCTGGCATACTCCAGGCACACCTGGGCACATCCCAGGCACACCCCAGCACACCTGGGCACACCCGAGCACACTCAGGCACACCCCCAGGAACACCTGAGCACACCTGGGCACACCTGGGCACACCCCTGGACACACCTGAGCACACCCCCAGACACACCTGGGCACACACCTGGGCACACCCCAGGCACACCTGGGGCACACCTGAGGCACACCTGAGCACACACCGGAGCACACCCCAGGCACACCTGGGGCACACCTGAGGCACACCTGAGCACACACCTGGGCACACCTGGCACACCTGAGGCACACCTGGGCACACCCCAGGCACACCTGGGCACACCTGAGCACACCTGGGTACACCTGGGCACACCTGGGCACACCTGGGCACACCTGAGCACACACCTGGGCACACCCCTGGGCACACCTGAGGCACACCTGAGCACACCTGGGCACACCTGGCTCACGGGAGGGCAGCACTGACCCCCCCGGGGGGGCTGCCAGCTGCCCCCCTCCCCCCCCCGGGGCTCAGCAGGGATGATCCCCCCCGGGGCCACCTGGCGGGGACAGAGGGGACAGGGAGGGGACAGGGAGGGGACAGGGAAGGGACAGAGGTGACAGGGAGGGGACAGGGAAGGGAGGGGACAGGAAGGGGACAGGGAGGGGACAGGGGTGACAGGGAGGGGACAGGGAGGTGACAGGAGGGGACAGGGGGGACAGAGGTGACAGGGAGGGGACAGGGAGGGGACAGAGGTGACAGGGAGGGGACAGGAGGGGACAGGGCGGGGACAGGGAGGTGACAGGGAGGGGACAGCGCCCGGCTGATCCCGCGGGGTCAGCCAGGATTAACCCCTGCGGGTAATTATAGCCTGGGGGGAGGGGGGGTGTGACAGCCACGTGTCACCCCCGAGGTCACCGCCACCACCTGGGGGGACACAGGTGCCACCCCCCCCGGGTGCCACCAGCTGCCCGTGTCCCCGCAGGTGCCCCACCACGAGTTCCTGGAGCTGAAGCTGGAGCGGCAGCGCGTGGCCTACCTGAAGGACAAGGTGGCCAAGGCGCTGGCCGGGGACACGGCCGGGGACACCGAGGGGGACACGGCGGGGGACACCACGGCCACCTGAGCCACCACCCTGCCATGGGTGGCCACCTCCCCGCGCCGAGGTCACCGGGTCACCGTGCACGGGTGGCCACGTCACCACAGCCGGGGGGACGGGGTGGGCACAGCACCAGGTGGCCCTGGGTGGGTGTGTCACCCCCCTGTCACCTCAGTGAGGGCCCCCCTGTCACCTCATTGAGGGCCCTGTGTCACCTCATTGAGGGTCCCTGTGTCACCTCATTGAGGGTCCCTGTGTCACCTCAGTGGGGGGTCCTGTGTCACCTCATTGAGGGTCCCTGTGTCACCTCAGTGAGGGTCCCCGTGTCACCTCATTGTGGGCCCCGTGTCACCTCAGTGAGGGCCCTGTGTCACCTCATTGAGGGTCCCTGTGTCACCTCATTGAGGGCCCTGTGTCACCTCATTGAGGGTCCCTGTGTCACCTCATTGAGGGTCCTGTGTCACCTCATTGTGGGCCCTGTGTTACCTCAGTGAGGACCCCGTGTCACCTCAGTGGGGGCCCCGTGTCACCTCGTTGAGGGTCCCTGTGTCACCTGGGTGAGGGCCCCTGTGTCACCTCATTGAGGGTCCCTGTGTCACCTCAGCGAGGGTCCCGTGTCACCTCAGTGGGGGTCCCTGTGTCACCACAGTGAGGGCCCTGTGTCACCTCAGCGAGGGTCCCTGTGTCACCCCCCTGAGGGCCCCGTGTCACCTCAGTGAGGGCCCTGTGTCCCCACGCGGCTCCGATGTCACTGCTCTGTGTCACCAACGGCTCAAATAAAGCTCAGACTGTACAGAGATGGTGGCTGCGCCTGGTGGCATTGGGGACGGGTGGCACTGGGGGTGGGTGTCATTGGGGACGGGTGACATTGGGGACGGGTGTCATTGGAGATGGGTGACATTGGGGACGGGTGGCTCTGGGGACGGGTGACATTGGGGACAGGTGACATTGGGGACGGGTGTCATTGGGGACGGGTGTCATTGGAGACGGGTGTCATTGGGGCCGGGTGGCACTGGGGACGGGTGGCACTGGGGGTGGGTGACATTGGGGACAGGTGACATTGGGGACGGGTGACATTGGGATACTGGGGACGTTGGGCAAGGGTGTCGTTGGCAGACACGTGACATTGGGGACAGGTGGCACTAGGGGTGGGTGGCACTGGGGACGGGTGACATTGGGGACACGTGACATTGGGGACAGTTGGCCTCAGCGCCAGGGGCACCGGGAGTTGGGTGACATCAGTGCCAGGTGTCGTTGGCACCAGGTGACAGCCGGGCTGGGTGACATCAGGGCTCGGTGACATGAGAGCAAAGTGACAGCAGTGGCCGTTGGCGTTGGGTTTGAGTGACATTGGGTGACGTTGGGGTCGGGTGACAGCAGGGACAGGTGACATCGGGGCTGGATGACACTGCGGATGGGTGACACTGGGAATGGGTGACACAGTGGATGGGTGACACTAGGGCCAGGTCACCTTGGAGCCGGGTGACATCGGGGCTGGGTGACACTGGATGGGTGACACTGGATGGGTGACATTGGGACTGGGTGACACTGTGGATGTGTGACACTGGATGGGTGACACTGGCTGGGTGACACTGTGGATGGGTGACATCAGGGTTCAGTGACACTGGATGGGTGACACTGGCTGGGTGACACTGTGGATGGGTGACATCAGGGTTCAGTGACACTGGATGGGTGACACTGGCTGGGTGACACTGTGGATGGGTGACATCAGGGTTCAGTGACACTGGATGGGTGACACTGGCTGGGTGACACTGTGGACGTGTGACACTGTGGATGGGTGACACTGGGGCCAGGTGACATCAGGGATGGGTGGCATTGGATGGGTGACAGGGGGGTTGGGTGACACTGTGGACAGGTGACACTGTGTGTGTGACAGTGGCACCGGGTGCTGTCCCTGCCGCTGGCACGTGGCTGTGCCCGCGCCCCCCCCGCGCCCCCCCCGCGGTGCCGCCGGTCTGAGCCGGGATCGGGGCCAGGAGCGCTCGGCCTGGAGTCCCGATTATCGCCGATTATCGCCGATTATCCCGGGATTGCCCCCGGGCGGGACCGGGACAGCGCCCGGGGCTGGCCCGGGGGGGGGCAGCGGGGCCGGGAGGAGCTCTGGGAGCGGGACCCCCGGGAGGGGACACACGGTGATGGACACACGGTGACACGGGGGGGACACACGGTGACACAGGGGGGGGACACACGGTGACACGGGGAGGGGACACACGGTGACACGGGGAGGGGACACACGGTGACACGGGGGGGGACACACGGTGACACGGGGGGGGGACACACGGTGATGGACACACGGTGACACGGGGGGGACACACGGGGGGGGACACACGGTGACACGGGGGGGGACACACGGTGACACGGGGGGGGACACACACGGTGACACGGGGGGGACACACGGGGGGGGACACACGGTGACACGGGGGGGGACACACGGTGACACGGGGGGGACACACGGGGCCGGCAGCTGCTGAGTCACCGCCCGGGGCCGTGCCTGGCACCGGCAGCGCGGGCACGGCCAGCCCGGTGCGGGGGGGGGGGACAATGCCCGCCCTCAGCCCGCACCCCCGGTGCTCGGGAGGGGGGGGGACACGCGTGGGGGGGGGGGGGGACGCGTGGGGGGGGGGACACGCGGCTCCTCCCCTCCCCCACCCGCGCTTTGTGTGTGTGTGTGGGGGGGGGGGGCGGCTCCGCCCCGTGTCCCCCTCCCCAAATCCCCCCCCCGGGGATGCTCCCCCCCCTCTCCTGAGAGACAAAGTGGGGGAAACTGAGGCCGGGCCCCGCCCTCGCGCCCCCCCCCGGAGCTGATGCAAGCGCTGGGTGGGCGCGGCCCCCCCCGCCCCCCCCTCCCCCCCCCCCAGCACCGCAGCGCCCTCCTCGCGCCCTCCGGCACCGAGCCTCTCTATCGCGACAGAGCCGGGGCCGGGCGCGGGAGGCGATTCCCGCTGACATCAGCCGGGCCGGGCCCCCCCTCCCGGTGCCCCCCCCCGCCCCAGCCCCGCTGATGCTCCGGAGCCGCCGCCGCCGCCGCAGCCGCGTCCGCCCGGCCCAGCCGAGCGGGGGGAGCGGGGGGGGCCGGGCCGGGGGGGGCCGCGGGCAGCGCCGAGCCCGGAGAGTCCCGGGAAGCCGCCGGGGGGGGCGGCAGCCAGAAGGAGAACGGGATGCCGGAGGGAGCGGAGGCAGGTGAGGCCCGGGGGGGCGAGGAAGGAGCAGGAGGATGAGGAGCGAGCGGGGGGATGAAGAGCGAGCGGGAAGAATGGAAACGGAGGGAGGGATGGAGGCTGCGGGCCCGGGAGGATGAGGAAGGAGCGGGAGGATGAGGAAGGAGCGGGGGATGAAGAGCAAGCGGGAGGATGAGGAGGGAACGGGAGGATGAGGAAGGAGCGGGAGGATGAGGAAGGAGCGGGAGGATGAGGAAGGAGCGGGAGGATGAGGAGGGAACGGGAGGATGAGGAAGGAGCGGGAGGATGAGGAGGGAGAGGGAGGATGAGGAGGGAGAGGGAAGAAGAATGGCAGCGGAGGGAGCGATGGAGGCTGCGGGCCCGCGAGGATGAGGAAGGAGCGGGAGGATGAGGAGCGAGAGGGAGGATGAGGAGGGAGAGCGAGGATGAGGAGGGAGAGGGAGGATGAGGAGGGAGAAGGAGGATGAGGAAGGAGCGGGAGGATGAGGAAGGAGCGGGAGGATGAGGAGGGAGAGGGACGATGAGGAAGGAGCGGGAGGATGAGGAAGGAGCGGGAGGATGAGGAAGGAGCGGGAGGATGAGGAGGGAACGGGAGGATGAGGAAGGAGCGGGAGGATGAGGAGGGAGAGGGAGGATGAGGAGGGAGAGGGAAGAAGAATGGCAGCGGAGGGAGCGATGGAGGCTGCGGGCCCGCGAGGATGAGGAAGGAGCGGGAGGATGAGGAAGGGCAGCGGGGCCGATGAGGAGGATGGAGCCGGGGGGGGTGGATGAAGGACGGAGCCGGAAGGATGAAGGACGGAGCGGAAAGGACGGAGGCAGGAGGATGAGGATGGCGGCTGGAGCCGGGGGGGGGGGATGAAGGGCGGCGCGGGGAGCCAGCGGGAGATGATGAAAGGCGGCGGCGGAGGGCGGGGGGGTGAGGATGGAGCCGGGGGATGAAGGGCAGAGCGGGAGGATGAGGATGAGGATGGAGCGGGAGGATGAAGATGAGGATGAGGATGGAGCCGGGGGATGAAGGGCAGAGCCGGAGGATGAGGATGAGGATGGAGGGGGAGGATGAAGATGAGGATGAGGATGGAGCGGAGGACGCGGCCCGGCCGCCGCTCCCGGCCGAACCGGGGGGGGCTCCGTGCCGGCCCCCCCGGGAGGGGCACTCGGGGTCACCCCCCCGCCCCCCATCCTCGGGACCCCCCCCCCCAGCGGGGGTCGCCATCGGGCTGTGCCCCCCCCCTCTCGGTGCCGGGGGGGCTGCGCCTCGCCCCCCCCCCTCCCTCCCTCCCCAGGGGGGAAACTGAGGCACGGCCCAAGGTCACCCCCCCACGCCGGTGTCACTGTCACGTGCCGGGGGGGGGGACAGGGCCACACCCCAGGGCCACCCCCTGTGCTCCAGTGTCCCCCCCCCACCCCGAGGTGCGGGTCCCCGAGAAAAGGGTGAGGGGGGGGTCAGGGTGCACAGCGGGGACCCCCAAACACCCCCCAAGGTGTGGGGGGGGGGCCGCAGCCCTGGGGGGGGGGGGTCCCAGCATCCCCCCCCTCACTTCAGAGCGCGGTCACCCCCCCGAACAGCCCCGGGGGGGTGGGTGGGGGGGCGCCAGGACCCCCCCTCAATGAACCGCTCAGGGGTCCCCAGCACGTGGCCGGGGTGGGGGGCGGGGGGGGGGCGGGGTGCTGGACTGAACCATTTCACACCGCGGGGGGGGGGAGGATAACGGCACCTGCCCCGCAAATCCCCCCGCCCGGCCCCGCCCCCTCCCGGCTCCCCCCGCGCCCGCCCCGCCCCCCCCCGGCCTTTATCAGCGCGGGGGGGCGCGGGGGGGTCGGTGCTGCGGGAGGGGCTCGGTGACCGCGGCTGCCGGCGCGACCCCCCCCCCCTCATGGAGCCGTGCCCACCGCCCGCAGGTGACCCGGGGAGGGGGGGCCCAGGTGATGGGGGGAGGGGGGGCTGGGTGTTTTTTGGGGGTGGGGGTGGGGCAGCGCAGGACTGAGCACCCCCAAAATCAGCGCGGGGGGAGGGGGGGATGCGCCCTTCACCCCCCTCACCCGGTGTTGGGGGGGTCCAGCCTTGGTGCGGCTGGGTTTGGGAACGGGGGGGCTGCTGCTGCTGCCCCCCCCCCGCAGTGTCCCCAAACCTGTGGGGACCCCCCCCCAAAGGTGCTCTGGGTGGGGCTCACCCTGCTCTGGCAGCCCTGTATGGGTGAGGGGGGGGTGTCCTGGGTGTCCCCCCCGCCACCCTCACAGGGGATGGCACTCAGGGGGGGCTGTGGCACTCGAGGGTGTCCCCTCACTCCCCGGTGACCCTGGAGGAGGGGGTGGCACTCGGGGGGTGTCCCCTCTGTCCCCAGTAACTCTGGGGGGGGCTGTGGCACTTAGGGGTGTCCCCCCTCTCCCCTGTGACCCGGGGGGGTGGCTGTGGCATTCTGGGGGGGCTGTGGCACTCGGGGGTCTCCCCTCCCTCCCCCGTGACCCTGGAGGAGGGGGTGGCACTCTGGGGGGGCTGTGGCACTCGGGGGGTGTCCCCCCTCTCCCCGGTGACTCTGGGGTGGTGGCTGTGGCACTCTCGGGGGGGGCCGTGGCACTCAGGGGTCTCCCCTCTCTCCGCAGCCCCCCCGCCGATGCCGGCCAAGGAGGAGGCTCGCCCCCCACCCGAGGGGGCCAGCTGTGACCCCGGCCCCGCCGCCGCCGCCCCCCCCGGCTCTCCTTGCCGACCCCCCCCTCCGACCGCCGACCCCCTGGACACCCGCATCGTGATGGGGGAGGAGACGCGCTGCCCCCCGCCCGAGCCGCGCGGGGGGGTCCCCGCCGTGCCTTGTCCCTTCCCCGCTCCCCCCAAAGAGCCGCCCCCCACCCCGGGCCGCCCCCCAGCGCTGGACCCCGAGCTGTTCTTCACAGCCCCCTCCACGCCGGTGCGGGCTGGGGGGGCACGGCCGGACAGCGGGGACAGGGACAGCGGGGACAGGGACAGCGGGGACAGGGACAGCGAGGGGCTCTGCTCACCGCCCACCTCCCCCTCGGGCTCCTACATGACGGCCGAGGGCGGCAGCTGGGGCTCCTCGGGCACGGCCAGCACCTCCCCGTCCTGCTCGCCCAACCTGGCCGCCGAGGCCGAAGGCTTGGGGGAGGCCGAAGGGCTGGGGGGGGGCCCGGCCTTCCCCCCGCTGTCCCCCGAGGAGGATGAGGATGATGAGGGTGATGATGATGAGGATGAGGACGGTCCCTTCGGCCCAGCGGATGATGATGATGATGATGATGAGGACGGGCAGACGCCGGAGGAGGAGGATGAGGAGGATGATGATGATGATGACGATGAAGGCTCGGGGCTGATCCCGGCGGCGCTGCTCCCGTTCCGCGGCAGCCTCCTCTTCCAGGCCGAGGCCGTGGAGATCTCCCCGCGGGCCCCCGCCCCGCAGCAGCAGCGGGAGGAGGAAGAGGAGGATGAGGAGGATGAAGATGAAGGCAGCACCTCGGCCTCCTTCCTGCGCTCGCTCTCCGAGAGCTCCATCCCCGAGGGGGGGGACGAGGCCTTCGCCTTCCGCGACGACACCGACGCCTCCTCGGACTCGGCCGCCTACGACGGCGACGAGGACGAGCGGCTCTACGGCAGCGAGCGGCACGCGGGGGGCGCGGGGAGCCCCCCGGGGAGCCCCCCCGGCCCGCAGGGGCTCCGGCTGCACCTCCCACCGGGGTCCCCGGGTCACCCCGGCCCCTCGGGGACGCCCCCGGCGCTGGATGGTGACACCGTGGTGGCGATGGAAGGTTCTGGAGCGGCGCTGGGACAGGGACCCCGCCCGGACCCCCGGAGCCAGCGGCTGGGGGGCGGCAGTGGGGAGCCCCAGGGTGGGGGTGACAGCGATGGGGACAATGAGATGGAGATCAGCGCTGGTGGCCACAGCCAGCTGGACACCGCAGCCACCGGCCTGGGGACGTCGGTGACACCGACCCCCCTGCAGGAGATGGACACTGCGGCCGATGGCGTGGGGACACCGGTGACACCCAGCCTGAGGGACAGAGTGGACGCTGAGCTGGTGGCACCGGTGACAGCCAGCCTGAGGGACAGAGTGGACACTGACCTGGTGGCACCGGTGACACCAACCCTGCTGGGTGAGGTGGACACCGGTGGCCCGGTGACACCCAGCCTGCCCCATGAGCCGGACACTGTGGTCACTGACGTGGGGACAGCGGGGACAGCAGCCCCACCCGATGAGCCGGACACTGAGCTGGTGGCACCCAGCCTGAGGGACAGCACGGCCACCAGCCTGGTGGCACCCAGCCTGAGGGACAGCACGGCCACCAGCCTGGTGGCACCCAGCCCGGCTGATGCTGCAGCCCCTGGTGTAGTGACACCGGTGACACCCAGCCCCCCAGAGGAGCTGGACACCACGGCCACCAGCCTGGTGGCACCGGTGACACCAACCCCACTGGACAAGATGGACACCGTGGCCACCACCCTGGTGACACCGGTGACACCAACCCCACTGGATGAGATGGACACCGTGGCCACCAGCCTGGTGACACCAGTGACACCAACCCCACTGGATGAGATGGACATTGTGGCCACCACCCTGGTGACACCGGTGACACCAGCCCCACTGGACAAGATGGACACTACGGCCACCAGCCTGGTGACACCGGTGACACCCAGCCCCCCAGAGGAGCCGGACACTGCGGCCACTGGCGTGGTGACACCACCACCACTGGTGACACCCAACCCCCCAGAAGAACCCGACACCGTGGCCACCGGCGTGGTGACACCAGTGACACCAAGCCCACCACGTGAGCTGGACATCACGGCCACTGAGCCGGTGGCAGCAGTGACACCCAGCCTGCCGGACGAGAGGGAAGCTGTGGACACTGTCCTGGTGACACCGGTGACACCCGCCCTGATGGACACCACGGACACCAAACCGGTGACATCGGTGACATCCAGCCTGAAGGATGCTGTGGCCGTTGACTTGGTGACACCAGTGACACCCACCCTGATGGACACCACGGACGCTGCCCCGGTGTCCCCAAGCCTGACGGCCACCATGGACACCAACCTGGTGACATCGGTGACACCTTCCCTGACGGCCACCACGGACACCAACCTGGTGACATCGGTGACACCAGCCCCCCTGGATGAGAGGAACGCTGCGGCCATCGACCTGGTGACACCAGTGACACCTTCCCTGATGGACACCACGGATGCTGCTCTGGTGACCCCGAGTGTGACGGCCACCACAGATACCAAACCAGTGACATCGGTGACATCGGTGACATCGGTGACATCGATGACACCTGCCCTGATGGCCACCTTGGACACCAAACCGGTGACATCGATGACACCTGCCCTGAAGGCCACCTTGGACACCAAACCGGTGACATCGATGACCCCTTCCCTGATGGCCACCATGGATGCTGCCCCTGTGACCCCTGTGACGGCCACCACAGATACCAAACTGGTGACACTGGTGACCCCGAGTGTGACGGCCACCATGGACACCAAACCAGTGACACCTGTGACATCGGTGACACCTGCCCTGATGGCCACCACGGATGCTGCCCCCGTGACCCTGAGTGTGACGGCCACCACAGATACCAAACCGGTGACATTGGTGACATCGATGACACCTGCTCTGATGGCCACTGTGGACACCAAACCAGTGACACCAGTGACCCCGAGTGTGACAGCCACTGTGGATACCAAACCAGTGACATTGGTGACATCGACGACATCTTCCCTGATGGCCACCACAGACACCAAACCGGTGACATCAATGACACCTTCCCTGATGGCCACCATGGATGCTGCCCCGGTGACCCCGAGTGTGACGGCCACCACGGACACCAAACCGGTGACACCTGCCCTGATGGCCACCACAGACACCAAACCGGTGACACTGGTGACACCAAGCCCCCGGGACGACACGGCCCCCGTGACCCCACTGGACACCGTGGCCACCCACCCGCTGCCCCCCGTCCCCCCAGCCGCTGTCCCCGCCCCGTGTCCCCCTCCCGGGGTCGTGTCCCCCGTGGCGCTGGCAGCCGGGGTGGCCCCGTCCCGCCAGCCCCCGGCTGTCCCCCCGTGTCCCCCGGCAGAGGGGACGCTGGCACAGCCCCCCGGGGGTGTCCCTGAGGAGCGGGGGGACAAGGATTTGGTGACAGAGCCCGAGGAGGAGGAAGAGGATGATGATGATGATGATGATGAAGATGAGGGCGCGGCCCCCACGCCCCCCTCGCCGCAGTTCACGGCCTCGGAGCGGGAGGTGTTTGTGGGGACCCCCCCGGCCCCCCACCCCCCCGAACCGCTCCCACCACCCGGTGCCTTTTCGGGGCCGGGGGTCACCGCCCCGCCCCGGGGGGTCCCGGAGGAGCCGCCCCCCACCCCCCGGCCGGGCCCTGAGCCCCCCGGCCACGCTGTGGGGGGCACCGATGCCAAAGTCCCCCCCGGTCCCCCCGCGGCCCCCCCCGAGCGGGAGGAGGAGGAGGTGGCGGGGGTGGGGGTCGCACCCAGCCCCCTGCCCGCTGCGGGGGCTCGGCCGGGGCCTCCCCCCGAGCCCCCCCGCCCCGCGCCCCCCAAAATCAGCCAAGTGCCTCCCCCCGCCGCCCTGAGCCCCCCCAGGCCACCCCCCGGCCAGGAGACCCCCCCGGGGCTGCCGCTCTCCAGGAAACACCTCGAAGGTAAGGGAGACCCCAGACCCGCCCCCCCGTGGGTGTGGGGCTGGGGTGGGCACTTGGGGGGGTCCCTGGGTGGGCACTGCTTTTGGGGGGGTCTCTGGGTGGGCACTGCCTTGGGGGAGCTTTGGGGGGGTCTCTGGGTGGGCACTGCCCATGGAGGGGCTTTGGGGGGTCTCTGGGTGGGAGCTGCCCGTGGGGGGGGTTTGGGGGGTCTCTGAGTGGGCACTGCCTTGGGGGGGGTCTCTGGATGGGCACTGCCTTTGGGGGTGGCTTTGGGGGGGTCTCTGGATGGGCACTGCCTTTGGGGGGGGCTTTGGGGGGGTCTCTGGGTGGGTACAGCTGCATGGGGGGGTTTGGGGGGTCTCTGGATGGGCACTGCCTTTGGGGGGGCTTTGGGGGGGTCTCTGGGTGGGTACAGCTGCATGGGGGGCTTTGGGGGGGTCCCTGGGTGGGAGCTGCCCGTGGGGGGGGTTTGGGGGGGTCTCTGGGTGGGCACTGCCTTGGAGGGGCTTTGGGGGGGTCTCTGAGTGGGCACTGCCTTGGGGGGGGTCTCTGGATGGGCACTGCCTTTGGGGGGGGCTTTGGGGGGGTCTCTGGGTGGGCACAGCTGCATGGGGGGGTTTGGGGGGTCTCTGGGTGGGCACTGCTCGTGGGGGGGCTTTGGGGGGGGCTCTGGGTGGGCACAGCTGCATGGGGGGGTTTGGGGGGCACCACCAGCTCAGCCCCCCACCCTTGCCGTGTTGGGACCACCTGGGGGTGCTTTGGGGGGGTCCCGGGGTGAGCGGGAGGGGCTGAGCCCCCAGAGGGGTTTTGGGGACCCCCCCCAGCTCAGCCCCTGTGCCCCCGCAGCCCCCCAGCCCTCCCCGCAGAAGGAGCCGGAGCCCCGGGGCCGGGCGGGGGTCCCGGGGGCCGGGGCTGGCCGGGCCCCCCCCCGGGGGTCTCTGCAGTCCGAGTCCAGCTCGTCCAGCGAGGCCGAGGCCCCCCAGCCCCCCCCGGCCCCCCGGCGCTGCCAGCCCAACCACCGAGGTGAGGGGGTGGGGGGGGTCCCGTGGGGGTGCCCCCACCTCCGGGGGGGTCCGGGGGGGTCCGGGGAGCCCCTCTCACCCCCCCCTCTCCGCGCAGGCTCCGGGAACGAGTCCGAGAGCAACGACGAGTCCATCCCGGAGCTGGAGGAGCCCGAGGGCTCCGAGCTGCCCCCTGCCCAGCCCCAGGTGTGTATTGGGTGGGGAGGTGGTGGTGGGGACCCCCCCCGGGGCCTGTGGGGGTCCCGCTGACCCCCCCTCCCCCTCTCTCTCAGCAGGTGCCCCTGGGTCACGGCCCCGGCGAGGAGCCGCTGAGCAAAGCCAAGCAGAGCCGCAGCGAGAAGAAGGCCAGGAAGGTGGGGGGGGGTCCTGGGGGGGCCACTTGGGGTGGGGTGGGGCAGCCCTGGGAGTGGGGGGCAGCCCTGGGAGGGACAGGCCCTCGCTCAGGGGGGGTTTGGCCACACTGGGGTGGGACTCAAGTTGTCCCCAGGTGGGTTGGGGTCCCCATCTTGGCACGTCCCCCTCCCAATCTGGGGGATTTGGGGTGGTGGGTGGGTGGAGGGGCTCACCCCGCGCCCCCCCCCGACCCCCCCAGGCCATGTCCAAGCTGGGGCTGCGGCAGATCCACGGCGTCACCCGCATCACCATCCGCAAGTCCAAGAACATCCTCTTCGTCATCTCCAAACCCGACGTCTTCAAGAGCCCCGCCTCCGACATCTACATCGTCTTCGGGGAGGCCAAGGTGGGCTCGGGGGGGCTCGGAGGGGGTGGTTCCCAGCTCGGGGGGTGGTGCTGACCCCGTGTCCCCTCCCCAGATCGAGGACCTGTCCCAGCAGGTGCACAAGGCGGCAGCTGAGAAGTTCAAGGTGCCCCTGGAGCACTCGGCGCTGGTCACCGAGGCCGCGCCCGCCTTGGCCATCAAAGAGGAGAGCGAGGAGGAGGAGGAGGTGAGGAGCTGGGGGGGTGGGCTCTGAGACCACCCACCACCACGGCTATGGGGGGGTGACAGTGCTGTGACACCCTGGGGTGGGAGGTGCGGGGTGTGGGGTGGGAGGGGGCGCAGGGGGCTCTCTGCTGTCGCTGTGTGTGCCCGGGGGGGGGTCTCAGCGCCGTGCCCCCCGCCCCAGGTGGACGAGACGGGGCTGGAGGTGAGGGACATCGAGCTGGTGATGGCCCAGGCCAACGTGTCCCGGCCCAAAGCCGTGCGGGCCCTGCGGCACAACAACAACGACATCGTCAACGCCATCATGGTGAGTGGGGGGGCTGGGACCGCCCCCCGTGTCCTGGGCGGGGATTGGGGCTGGGAACCCCTCCCTGTCCTGGGCGGGGGCGGATTTGGGTTGGGATGCTCCCTTGTCCTGGGGAGGGATTGGGGCTGGGACCCCCACCCTGTCCTGGGGGGGGATTGGGGTTGGAATGCCTCCTTGTCCCCACAGGAATTGGGGTTGCGACCCCCCCCCCCCTTTTCCAGCAGGATTTGGGGCTGTGACATCCCTTCTCCCTGTGGGAACTGGGGCTGTGACCCCCCCTTATCCCCGTGGGAATTGGGGCTGGGACCCCCCCTTTCCCCCACGGGAGTTGAGGCTGTGACCCCCCCCCCACCTTATCCCCATGAGAACTGGGGCTGTGACCCCCCCCCCCTTATTCCAGCAGGAATTAGGGCTGTGACCCCCCCTTTTCCAGCTGAAATTGGGGCTGGGACTGCCCCCTTTGCCCACAGGAATTTGGGGCTGGGACCCCCCCCCTTATCCCCATGGGAATTGGGGCTGTGCCCCCCCCTTATCCTGGGGGGATTTGGAGCTGTGCCCCCCCCTTATCCTGGGGGGATTGGGGCTGGGACACCCCCTTATCCCATCAGGAATTGGGGCTCTGACCCTCCCCTTACCCCATGGGAATTAGGGCTGTGACCCCCCCTTTTCCAGCTGAAATTGGGGCTGGGACCCCCCCCCCCTTTCCCCACAGGAATTTGGGGCTGGGACCCCCCCTTATCCTGGGGGGATTTGGAGCTGTGACCCCCACCCTTATCCCCGTGGGAACTGGGGCTGTGCCCCCCCCTTTCCCCACAGGAACTGTGCTGACCCCAACCCCCCCTCTCTGCTCTCCCCCACAGGAACTGACCATGTAGCAGCCGGGGGGGTGCCCTGGCCCCCCCCCCACCCCACCCTAGAGATGCACAGAGCCCCCCCAGACCCTCCCTCCTGCCCCCCCTGCTCCTCCCGGCCCCCCCTGGATGCTCAATAAAGGCTCCTGCACCCTTGGATTGCACCCCGCCGGCCAGGCCTGTGCTTTTGGGGGGTGGCAGGACAGGTTTGGGGGGGGTGGCAGCACCCCAGGGTGCCCCCAGCACCCCAGAGGATCAGGGATGTCCCCCTCCCCTCCAGGTTTTTGGGGTGGGGATGAAATCCAAGGGAAGGGGAAGGGAGGGAATTCCTGTTCCCCCCAACCCCGGGGGTCTCAGGGGGCCTCTCCTGCTCCCCGTTTTTTCCTGGTGTTGGAATGGGGAGGGGGCATTGGGGGAGGGGACATTGGGGGGTCCCCAGAGGTGCCTCAGCTCCTGGGACACTCGAATTCCAGAGGGAGGAGGGGCTGGGATATCCCTGGGAGCAGGGGGGGCTCAGCAGTGGAGGGGGGGACACCCCAGAGTGAGCAGTGCACGGGTGGGGGTGGATTTGGGGCTTTGGAATGTGCTGGATCTCAAAGTGCTGAGTCAGCGGCCCAAAGTGCTGAGTCAGCATCCCAGAGTGCTGAGTCAGCGTCTGGCTCCAGGGTGGGTGGGGAGGGGGAGGAGGCAGAGCTGGGGACCTCCCAGGCCCGTGTGGGGGACCCCAGTGAGGGTGGGGGCTGCAGATTCTGGTTCTGGCTCAGCCCTGGGGGCTCCTGCCCCCCCCCCAGCAGGGCCCTGGGTGGGGTGGGGGGTGGGTGGGTGAGGAGGGGGCAGTGACCCCAGTGAGGAATCCCAGGCTGGGGGGAGCTGGGATCCTCAGGAACGCTCCGAAACCGTGGATGAGAGGGTGAAAAAAAATTCACATTGTGGTGAAACTTCATTGGGGGAGTGGGGAGGGGGCAGTCCTGGGGGAGCCGCTGTGCAAAGTGTAAACTGGGGAGGGGGGACAGGGGGTGGGAGCAGATCCCAACGCTCAGGACACCCCTCAGGAGGGAGATCTGTCCCCGAAATCCAAAGCCAGGTCTGTGCCCCAAGTGCCAGCGGAGCCGTTGCTGAGGCTGGGGCAGCGCAGAGACCCTGCTGGAGCCCCCAGACCCACGGGAGGGGGGTGTGGGGTCCCTTGGGGGGCAGCTCCGGGTGCCAGGATCCCTGTGAGGGCACAGCTTGGTGCTCTTGGGCAGCTCCAGGTGCCAGGATCTCCTCCGTGAAGGCACAGGTCGATGTTCTTGAGCCCTTCTTGGGGCAGCCCCAGGTGCCAGGATCTCCTCCGTGAAGGCACAGGTCGATGTTCTTGAGCCCTTCTTGGGGCAGCCCCAGATGCCAGGATCTCTGTGAGGGCACAGGTAGATGTTCTTGAGCAGCTCCATGTTCCAGGATCTTCGTGAGGGCACAGCTTGGTGCTCCGTGTCCCCTCTCAGGCATCAGCCCCACGCTCCGTGTCCCCTCCCAGGGCAGCTCCAGATGCCAAGATCTCCATGAAGGCACAGGTCCATATTCTTGGACCCCTCTGGGGTCAGCTCCAGATGCCAGGATCTCCATGAGGACACAAGTTGATGTTCTTGGGCAGCTCCATGTTCCAGGATCTCCGTGAGAGCACAGCTTGGTGCTCCGTGTCCCCTCTGGGGACATCTCCAGGTGCCACCATCCCCCAGCGCTCACCCCCACACTCCGTGTCCCCTCTCAGGGACCAACCCCAGGCTCCGTGTCCCCTCCCAGGGCAGCCCCAGGTGCCAGGATCCCCGTGAGGGCACAGGTAGATGTTCTTGGGCAGCTCCGTGTTCCAGGATCTCCATGAGGGCACAGCTTGGTGTTCTTGGGCCCCTCTGGAGGCAGCTCCGGGTGCCAGGATCCCCGTGAGGGCACAGGTCGATGTTCTTGGACCCCTCTGGGGTCAGCTCCAAATTCCAGGATCTCCATGAGGGCACAGGCTGATGTTCTTGAGTAGCTCCATATTCCAGGATTTCCGTGAGGGCGCAGCTTGGTGCTCCGTGTCCCCTCCCAGGGCACCTCCAGGTGCCACCATCCCCCAAGGACCAACCCCAGGCTCCGTGTCCCCTCCCGGGGCAGCTCCAGGTGCCAGGATCTCCATGAGGGCACAGCTTGGTGCTCCGTGTCCCCTCCCAGAGCAGCTCCAGGTGCCACCATCCCCCAGCGCTCACCCCCACGCTCCATGTCCCCTCTCAGGGACCAACCCCAGACTCCGTGTCCCCTCTGGGGACAGCCCCAAGTCCCCTCCCCGGGTCTCCCTCAGGACGAGTCCCTGTCCAGGCTGCAGCCCAGGGCCTCGATGTCGCTGCTGATGTGGGAGATCATGCGGTCCCACTCGTCCTCCTCGGAGGGCGCCGACTGCTCGTCGGAGCTGCCGCCGGCGGCGCCGGTGCCGTTGGCGGCCGAGGCGGCGCCCAGCGAGCGGCGGTAGCGGCCGAAGCTGTCGGTGATGATGCCCCGGCCGTCCTTCACCCCGATGGTCTCCAGGAAGTTCTCAAAGTGCTGGCTGTCCTTCTCGGGGATGAAGGGACGCAGCCCTGCGGCCGGGGGGACACACGGTCAGTGCTGACCCCTGAGACCCCCAGGGACCCCCGTGGGCTGAGGGTAAAATCCAGCTCAAAAGGGATTTTCTAAGCTCTGAGAGATCCATCTTGCTCGGCTTTGCTGAGCTTATCCCAGTGATTTGTCCCCTCAGGGACATCTGGGCTGTCCCCTCGGTGTCCCCAAGGGGCCCAGGTGGGACACACCACACCTGCGTCCCTAAATTTTATTTTTAAATTCCTGCCTCCTTTTTCTTTTGGCTTTGAGAGGCCCCAGGTATGGTCAGGCACTGTCCCCTTGGTGTCCCCAGGGGATCCAGGTGGGACACACCACACCTGTGTCCCTAAATTTTATTTTTAAATTCCTGCCTCCTTTTTCTTTGGCTTTGAGAGGCCCCAGGTGTGGTCAGGCACTGTCCCCAAGGGGCCCAGGTAGGACACACCACACCTGTGTCCCTAAATTTTATTTTTAAATTCCTGCCTCCTTTTTCCTTTGGCCCCAGGTATGGTCAGGCACTGGGAGGCCCCAGGTATGGTCAAGCACTGTCCCCTTGGTGTCCTCAAGGGGCCCAGGTGGGCCACACCACACCTGTGTCCCTAAATTTTCTTTTAAATTCCTGCCTCCCTTTCCTTTGGCTGTAAGAGGCCCCAGGTGTGGTCAGGCACTGTCCCCTCAGTGTCCCCAAGGGGCCCAGGTGGGACACAGCACTCCTGTGTCCCTAAATTTTATTTTTAAATTCCTGCCTCCTTTTTCCTTTGGCTTTGAGAAGCCCCAGGTGTGGTCAGGCACTGTCCCCTCAGTGTCCCCAAGGGACCCAGGTGGGACACACAGCACACCTGAGCTGTGGGGATTTTTTTTAAAATTCCTGCCTCCTTTTCCTTTAGCTTTGAGAGGCCCCAGGTGTGGTCAGGCACTGTACCCTGTCCCAGGAGGATTTGGTGTTCCTGACCTGTTTTTCCTAGGATTTCAGAGGCCAGGTTGGTTGAATATCCCAGGTTTGGAGGAGGTGTCCTGGCCTCTGGAGATGGCCAGGTTGGAATTATTAAATTCCCTGGCTCTGGAGGAGGTGTCCTGAGCTCTGGAGATGGCCAGGCTGGAATTATTAAATTCCCTGGTTTGGAAGAGGTGTCCTGGTTGGAATTATTAAATTCCCTGGTTGGGAGGAGATGTCCTGGTTGGAATTATTAAATTCCCTGGTTTGGAGGAGATGTCCTGGTTGGAATTATTAAATTCCCTGGTTTGGAGGAGATGTCCTGACCTCTGGAGAGTGCCAGGTTGGAATTATTAAATTCCTTGGTTTGGAGGAGGCTCCTGCCTTTGGGAAGAAAGTCTCAGCTGCTCTGGGGGAGGTTTCCCAGGTCTGGATTTAGGTCACCTGGACCTGGAGGAAGTTCTTAGGTGCTTCCCAGGTGAGTGGGAGCAGGGAACAGCTCCAGGGAGAGCAGAGATGGATGGGTTGGGATGTTCCTCCTGCCCCTGGTGACACCCCAAGGTCCCCCCCAGCGCTCACCCAGCAGCAGGAACTTCCTGCTGTCCCCGTAGAGCTGCTTGAGGTTGATGCAGAACTCGTGGATGGAGGCGCCGTTGCGGTACTCGTGCAGCAGCATGGCGAACTGCTGGATCTCCTGCGAGGACAGCTTGGTGCGCAGCTGTGGGGACAGCACCGCCGCCCCATGGCACCCCCGGCCCCACAGCGCCGGCCAGGGGGCTCGGGGGGGGCAGGAACCCCAGGGGGTGGGCTCTGGGGGGTCACCAGGGACCTGGGTGCTGGGGAAGGGGGAAAATGGGAGGTGGTCCTGGGGGAGAGAGAGGAGCTCCAGGGCTGGAGCCAGGCTGGGAGAGCTGGGAATGTTCTCCTGGAGAGGAGAGGGCTCCAGGGAAAGCTCAGAGCCCCTGGAGAGGCTCCAGGAGAGCTGGGAATGTTCCCCTGGAGAGGAGAAGGCTCCAGGGAAAGCTCAGAGCCCCTGGAGAGGCTCCAGGAGAGCTGGGAATGTTCCCCTGGACAGGAGAAGGCTCCAGGGAAAGCTCAGAGCCCCTGGAGAGGCTCCAGGAGAGCTGGGAATGTTCTCCTGGAGAGGAGAAGGCTCCAGGAAGAGCTCAGACCTCTTTCCAGGGCTGGAGCCAGGCTGGGAGAGCTGGGAATGCTCCCCTGGGGAGGAGAAGGCTCCAGGGCCTGGAGGGGCTCCAGGAGAGCTGGGAATGTTCCCCTGGAGAGGAGAAGGCTCCAGGAAGAGCTCAGAGCTCCTTCCAGGGCCTGGAGGGGCTCCAGGAGAGCTGGAGAAGGACAAGGGCTGGAGGGACAGGACACAGGGGATGGCTTCAAACTGGGAAAGTGGCCAATTTCTTGCCAGGTGGGATACTGGGAACGATTTCCAGCGAGGGACTGGAATGGGATTCCCAGAGAAGCCCCTGGAGACCCCAGGTGAGGCTGGAGGGGGGGCTGAGACAGACAGAGGGTGGGACTGGATCATCTCACAGCCCAAAACCACCTGGGCATTGTGTGACCTGAGCCCAGGAGCAGCCCAGGAGCAGCCCCTGCCAGCCCAGCCTGGCTGTGCAGGATGAGCTGCTCCCTCCCTCCAGCCCCCCAGGCAGGCAGGGCTGCCCCCAGGTAGGGCTCCCCCCAGTCCCCCAGCCCCCCCAGGCTGTGCAGGACGAGCTGCTGTCCCCAGCCCCCAGCCCAAGCTGCCCCCAGCCCCCAGGCAGGGCTCCCCCCAGGTAGGGCTCCCCCCAGCCCCCCAGGCAGGCAGAGCTGCCCCCAGCCCCCCAGGCTGTGCAGGACAAGCTGCTCCCCCCAGCCCCCAAGCAGGGCTCCCTCCAGCCCCCCAGGTAGGCAGGGCTGCCCTCAGCCCCCAGGCAGGGCTCCCCCCAGACCCCCAGCCTGCAGGCAGGGCTCCCCCAGCCTCCAGCCCCCCAGGCAGGGCTGCCCCCAGCCCCCCAGGCAGGGCTGCCCCCAGCCCCCCAGGCAGGGCTCCCCCCAGCCCCCAGCCCCAGGCAGGGCTCCCCCCAGACCCCCAGGCTGTGCAGGACGAGCTGCTCCCCCCAGCCCCCTGGCAGGCTGTTCCCAGCCCCCCTGCCCCCAGCCCGAGCTGCCCCCAGCCCCCAGGCAGGGCTGCCCCCAGACCCCCAGCCTGCAGGCAGGGCTTCCCCCAGACCCCCAACCCCCCAGGCAGGGCTGCCCCCAAAGCAGGGCTCCCCCCAGACCTCCAGCCCCCCAGGCAGGGCTCCCCCCAGCCCCCCAGGCAGGGCTCCCCCCAGACCCCCAGCCTGAGCTGACCCCAGCCCCCCAGACCCCCAGGCAGGCAGAGCTCCCCCCAGCCCCCAGTCAGGCTCCCCCCAGCCCCCTGTCAGGCTCCCCTCAGCCCCCAGCCCCACCGTCATCATGTAGTCCTGCAGCAGCTCGGTGGCCGTGGTGCTGAGCTCGCTCTCGCTGGCCGTGGTGGCGTGTGGGGACGGGAAGGAGCACGGGGACGTGTCCCCCGCTTCCAGCGTGTCTGCAAAGGAACTGCCCACCCCCCCAAAAAACACCATCACCAACCCACAGCTCCTGGGGGGGTGCTGGGGAGGTGCTGCTGGGAGTTTTGGGGGGGCAGAAAATCCCCATGCTCCGGGCTTTGGCCTGAAATGTGCCCCTTTGGGCCTGAATGGGCCATTTTGGGCCTAAATGGACCATTTTGGGGCCTGAATTGGACCATTTTGGGGCCTGAATGGGCCATTTTGGGCCTAAATTGTGCCATTTTGGGCCGAAATTGTGCCACTTTGGGCCTGAAATGTGCCACTTTGGGCCTGAAATGTGCCACTTTGGGCCTAAATGTGCCATTTTGGGCCTGAATGTGCCATTTTGGGCCTAAATGGGCCATTTTGGGCCTAAGTGTGCCATTTTGGTCCTGAATGTGCCATTTTGGGGCCTAAACTGTGCCATTTTGGGCCTGAAATGTGCCACTTTGAGCCTGAGTGGGCCGTTTTGGGCCTGAATGGGCCACTTTGGGCCTAAACTGTGCCATTTTGGGCCTGAATGTGCCATTTTCAGTAAGGTTCTTAATTCCCAGGTGGCTGTGAGCCCCTGGAATGCCGAGGGCAGAACGATCCAGGCCTGACGGGGTCCCTGCCAGCCCCCCAGCTCGGCAGCGCCGGGTGAATCCTGGCCCTGGGCACACCTGTCAGTCCCAGGGTGCCACGCCCACCACTCACTGAGTGCCGCACCCACCACTCCCAAAATGCCACGCCCGTCACTCCCAGGGTGCCACGCCCATCACTCCCAGGGTGCCATGCCCATCAGAGTGCCACACCCACCACTCCCAGGGTGCCACACCCATCAGGGTGCCACGCCCGTCACTCCCAGGGTGCCACGCCCATCACTCCCGGAGTGCCACGCCCATCACTCAGAGTGCCACACCCACCACGCCCAGAGTGCCACACCCATCACTCCCAGGGTGCCACGCCCATCAGAGTGCCACACCCACTACTCCCAGGGTGCCATGCCCATCAGAGTGCCACGCCCACCACTCCCAGGGTGCCACGCCCATCACTCAGAGTGCCACACCCACAACTCCCAGGGTGCCACACCCGTCACTCACAAAGTGCTGGCGTCCGCCTCGAAGGGCTCCTTCACGTCCACTTTGGTGGAAGAGTCATCTGGAGGGAGAAGATTTGGGAGATGGAATGGGAGAGGCACCAACTCCGGTGTCTCAGGAGAGACACGAAGGGATTGCCGGCGTGGCTGGAAGGGAAGAGGCTGGGACAGAGCCAGCAGGTCAGAGGAAAGGGAGGCTGGGCTTGGAGCTCGGCAGGATTCCTTCAGGGAAAGGGTGGTCAGGCACTGGGACAGGCTGCCCGGGGAGGGGAGGGGAGCTGAACCCACCCCCGTGGATGTGACCCTGGGGGCACGGTCAGGGGTGGGCTGGGTGGGCTGGTCAGTGGTGGGCTTGGGGGTTCCTGGGGACATGGTCAGGGCTGGTCAGTGGTGGGCTCGGGGGTTCCTGGATACAGGGTCAGTGGTGGGGCTGGGTGGGACACGGTCAGTGGTGGGCTCAGGGGTTCCTGGGGACATGCTCAGTGGTGGGCTGGGTGGGACACGGTCAGGGCTGGTCAGTGGTGGGCTTGGGGGTTCCTGGTGATACGGTCAGTGGTGGGGCTGGGTGGGCTCAGGAGTTTCTGGGGACATGGTCAGTGGTGGGCTCGGGGGCTTCTGGGGACATGGTCAGGGCTGGTCAGCAGTGGGCTCGGGGGGTTCTGGGGACAGTCACTGGTGGTCAGTGGTGGGCTCCAGGGTTCCTGGGGACACGGTCAGTGTTGGGGCTGGGTGGGCTTAGGAGTTTCTGGGGACGTGGTCAGTGGTGGGCTCAGGGGTTCCTGAGGACATGGTCAGTGGTGGTCAGGGGTGGGCTCAGGGGTTCCTGGGGACACGGTCAGTGGTGGGGCTGGGTGGGCTCAGGGGTTTCTGGGGACAGTCAGTGGTGGTCAGGGGTGGGCTTGGGAGTTCCTGGGGACACGGTCAGTGGTGGGCTGGGTGGGCTCAGGGGTTCTGAGGACATGGTCAGTGGTGGGCTGGGTGGGCTTGGGGGGTTCCTGGGGACACAGTCAGTGGTGGGCTTGGGAATTCCTGGGGACAGTCACTGGTGGTCAGTGGTGGGCTCAGGGGTTCCTGGGGACACGGTCAGTGGTGGGGCTGGGTGGGCTCAGGGGTTCCTGGGGACATGGTCAGGGCTGGTCAGCGGTGGGCTCAGGGATTTCTGGGGTGGGGCTGGGTGGGCTCCAGGGTTCCTGGGGACAGTCACTGGTGGTCAGTGGCGGGCTCGGGGGGTTCCTGGGGACATGCTCAGTGGTGGTCAGTGGTGGGCTCAGGGGTTCCTGGGGACAGTAAGTGGTGGGGCTGGGTGGGCTCAGGGGTTCCTGGGGACACGATCAGGGGTGGTCAGTGGTGGGCTCGGGGCTTCCTGGCGCTCTCCCAGCCGCAGTGCCCGTGGTGGTGGCAGCGCGGCCGGGGCGGTGCAGGGCAGGGGACAGCCCCGGGGGCCCTGGGGACAGGACACCCACCGCTGTGCAGGGACAGGTGCCGCGTGGGCGTGGAGGCGCCGTCGAAGATGGCCCGGTCCAGGAAATCGATGGTGGACTCGGTGTAAACGATCTGGAAGACCTGGCTGAGCAGGGAGCACAGCTCCTCGGCACACACCTGGGGAGCAGCGGGGAGCTGCTGAGGCAGGCAGCCCCACGGAGGGTGTCCTGGGTTCCAATGTCAAATTGTGCCCAAGGTCTGTATTCTATCCCCATGAGCCCTTGGAGCCAAGGTGGGGCAGTGTTTTCCTGATCTTCTGTTAATGAGCCCAACAATGCCTTCCTCCTGGAGTTATCTCTGGTTAATGGGCCATCAAGGACCCACTGCATGACTCATGGAATGAGATCATCCCATGGTGAGATGCTCTGCCCAGGGGGAGGAGCCAAGCATTCCCACCTGGATAGAATCCAGGGTTGGAGACATCACGAGCAGCTTTTATCCACTGGACTCCCAGAGGAGACAAGAGCCACCAGACAGAATCACTGCTTGGACAAGAACATCTCATCTGGTTCCACTGGATCCCTGGAGGAAGACTGGACCCTTCTCATCATCCCTGGACCCTTCTCACCATCACTGGACCCTTCTCACCATCCCTGGACCCTTCTCACCATCACTGGACCCTTCTCTCTCAGGATCATCTCTGCTCCAACAGAACCACATCTACCACTCCAGGAGGACTCACTTTTGGACTGCTTCAAACACCCTGACCAACAGGGTGTCAGGTTGTATTGTTCTATTTATTTTATTTTACCTTTTTTCCCTCTCTTCTCCTATTAAATTGTATCTCTGACTGGGAGTCTCACTGGTTTTGCTTTCAAACCAGCACAGAGGGAGAATCCCTCTCCCACTCCTCGGGCTCTGTGGGGTGGGATTTGGTCCCCCCACGAGGACAGGGGGTGCACAGAGCCTGGGTCCTGCATCCCTGTCCTCCTCCACCTGGCAGGGGGATCTGGGATTGCTCCAGGAGCCCCCCAGGTTCTGTGCCACGCAGCTCCCTGGGGTTTTGGCTCATCCCAGAGGGGAGCAGGTGGCCCGGGGAATGTCAGAGCTGGGAATGAGGGGAGTGAAGCTCCACCCTCAGTGGAGATCAGAGAGGCTGAGACTGGAATCCCTGGATCCAGACAGTGGATGAAGCAAATCCCCAGCTCAGCAGAGGGAAAACAGCCCCATCAGCAAAACCCCGTGGTGGGATTGTCCTCACAGATCCAGGAGGCTCTGAGTGACAGGCACCAAGGGAAACACTCCCTGGAGACCCTCCTGTGTCCCAGCATTCTTTCTCCAGGTGCTCCAGCGATGCCCAGCCACACCTGGTTTCCCTAAATCTGCATCCCACCAGGTGTGAGAGCAGGGAAGGATCCGGACACACCACAGGGTTCGACCACTGTGGCGTTTGTGGCTGCACCACCTCCACCATCCAAGAGCCAGAATCCTGCCAGCAATCCCAGTGAGGCCAGGCTGAGGTGCTCCCAGGGGTTCCACCAGAGCAGTGGTGGCCATACCTTGCTCTCCGTGGCCAGGACCACCAGGCAGCAGGACTCGAGGGGCGCGCCCGCGCTCTCCGACAGCGAGCCCGACGTCAGCGCCTTGGAGCCCTCGGCACACAGGCTCTGGCTGGGGGAGATCCCGGGATCCTGAGCTGAGGGGAGAGCAGAGGTGAGGGCAGGGCAGGGAGGAGATGGAAGGAGCCCCATGAGGAAGAGGAAGAGCCCTGAAGCAGGAGAATGGGATGAAAAGCCTGAAGTTTGGAGCTGGCTTTGACCGCTGTCCGGCTCTTTCCACAGTTCAGAGTTCCATTGCCAGAATTCCATCCCCTGAGGTGTTTATTTCTTTATTCCACAACAATTCCAGGATATTCCACGATATCCTGGAGTTTGGAACCAGGTAAATCCCTGGCTCAGCCCTCCCCAGCTCCCTGCTCCCACCCCATGCAGGTGTGACACGCACAGAGCCGCACAGCGAAGGAGGAGTCATGGAAACCTTCTGGAACGTTCTGGGTTGGAGAGGCCTGGAAGCCCCATCCCCTGCCACGGCCAGGGACATCCTCCACTGTCCCAGGTAGCTCTGTGCCCAATCCCTGCCCTGGGAGGGCCCAAGAACACTGAGCTGTGCCCTCACAGAGATCCTGGCACATGGGGCTGCTCTGGGAGGGGACACAGAGCACCAAGCTGTGCCCTCACAGAGATCCTGGCACCTGGGGCTGCCCTAGGAGGGGACACAGAGCACCAAGCTGTGCCCTCATGGAGATCCTGGCATCTGGGGCTGATCCCTGGGGGATGCTGGCACCTGGGGCTGCCCCAAGAAGGGCTCAAGAACATCGACCTGTGCCTTCATGGAGGAGATCCTGGCTCCTGGAGCTGCCCAAGAACATCGACCTGTGCCCTCATGGAGATCCTGGCACCTGGAGCTGCTCCCAGAGGGGTCCAAGAACACCGGCCTGCGCCCTTACGGGGATCCTGGCACCTGGGACTGCCCCAGGAGGGGACACAGAGCACCAAGCTGTGCCCTCATGGAGATCCTAGCACCTGGAGCTGCCCCAAGAAGGGCTCAAGAACATCGACCTGTGCCTTCATGGAGGAGATCCTGGCACCTGGCACTGCCCAAGAGCACCAAGCTGTGCCCTCACAGGGATCCTGGCACCTGGGGTTGCCCTGGGAGGGGCCTGAGAACATGGACCTGCGCTCTCACAGGGATCCTGGCACCCGGAGCTGCCCCCCCAAGGGACCCCACACCCCCCTCCCGTGGGTCTGGGGGCTCCAGCAGGGTCTCTGCGCTGCCCCAGCCTCAGCAACGGCTCCGCTGGCACTTGGGGCACAGACCTGGCTTTGGATTTTGGGGACAGATCTCCCTCTGAGGGGTGTCCTGAGCGTTGGGATCTGCTCCCACCCCCTGTCCCCCTCCCCAGTTTACACTTTGCACAGCGGCTCCCCCAGGACTGCCCCCTCCCCACTCCCCCAATGAAGTTTCACCACAATGTGAATTTTTTTTCACCCTCTCATCCACGGTTTCGGAGCGTTCCTGAGGATCCCAGCTCCCCCCAGCCTGGGATTCCCCACTGGGGTCACTGCCCCCTCCTCACCCACCCCCACCCCACCCACCCCGGGCCCTGCTGGGGGGGGGCAGGAGCCCCAGGGCTGAGCCAGAACCAGAATCTGCAGCCCCCACCCTCACTGGGGTCCCCCACATGGGCCTGGGAGGTCCCCAGTTACCCCAGTTACAGCGGGGAGTGGGGGAGGGCTCTGTCTCTTCTCCCTCCCCTCCCCTGTCTGGAGCCAGACGCTGACTCAGCACTTTGGGCCGCTGACTCAGCACTTTGGGCCGCTGACTCAGCACTTTGGGATCCAGCCCATTCCAGCTCCCCCCCCCAGCCTGGGATTCCCCACTGGGGTCACTGCCCCCTCCTCACCCACCCACCCCCACCCCACCCAGGGCCCTGCTGGGGGGGGGCAGGAGCCCCAGGGCTGAGCCAGAACCAGAATCTGCAGCCCCCACCCTCACTGGGGTCCCCCACACGGGCCTGGGAGGTCCCCAGTTACCCCAGTTACAGCGGGGAGTGGGGGAGGGCTCTGTCTCTTCCCCCTCCCCTCCCCTCTCTGGAGCCAGACGCTGACTCAGCACTTTGGGCCGCTGACTCAGCACTTTGGGCCGCTGACTCAGCACTTTGGGATCCAGCCCATTCCAGCTCCACCCCCCAGCCTGGGATTCCCCACGGTTGTCCTCACCCTCCACGGCCACAGCTCACCTGTCTTGAGCACCACCAGGTGCGCGGAGTCGTCGCGGACGTAGGAGACGGAGGCGATGTCGTGGATGGGCACCCTGAGGATCAGGTCCTCCCCGTCCCTCCACACCAGCTTGATGTTGTAGGCAGAGAGGCTGATGACGGCGTCGTGCTCGGGGCTCAGCTGCCCCGGCAGCTGGTGGGCTCTCTGCAAAAACAGCAGGCTCAGGATGTCGGGGCGAAGATGAAAAAGGAAAACTTGACAAATGTGACTGCTTAGGTTTTGGGAATGTGAAATTTATGGGTGAAACAGAATTGAAAGCGAGTTTTGATGTTTGGAGGTTTAGTTACTGGACAACTGGAGGACGAGAGTGTGGCCGGCCACAGGTAATTAAAAAATAAAAAAAATATAAAATAATATATAAAAAATAATGTAAAAAATGTAAAATATAAAAAATAATATATAAAAATAATGTAAAAAATGTAAAATATAAAAAATAGAAATCTTTAATATAAATATAAAATATATATATATATAAAAAATAAACCCTTTTGATTAAACAACGCTCTTCTCCTCACTGAAAATCTAAAGGTCAGAGCAGACCTTAGCAGCTTGGCAGAAGGGGTCTAAAAAAATAGTTTTTAGAGTTTAAAATACAACACAGTAGAGCAATGTAATGATTCTTATAGGCTGTATGTAAATGCTGTAGGATTTGTATCTTAGATTGGTTGATGTAAGTTAGAATATCCAGTGTAGAAAAAAATTTAATGGATTGTAATGGGAACTTTGCTCTGTCACTGCTCTCACTGCACTTACTCTTCTTACTCCTCTCACTGCCCTTACTCCTCTCACTGCTCTCACTGCTCTCACTGCCCTTACTCCTCTCACTGCCCTTACTCCTCTCACTGCTCTCACTGCCCTTACTCCTCTCACTGCTCTCATTGCTCTCACTGCCCTTACTCCTCTCACTCCTCTCACTGCTCTCACTGCCCTTACTCCTCTCACTGCCCTTACTCCTCTCACTGCTCTCACTGCCCTTACTCCTCTCACTGTTCTCACTGCCCTTACTCCTCTCACTCCTCTCACTGCTCTCACTGCTCTCACTGCCCTTACTCCTCTCACTGCCCTTACTCCTCTCACTGCCCTTACTCCTCTCACTGCCCTTACTCCTCTCACTGCTCTCACTGCCCTTACTCCTCTCACTGCTCTCATTGCTCTCACTGCCCTTACTCCTCTCACTCCTCTCACTGCTCTCACTGCTCTCACTGCCCTTACTCCTCTCACTGTTCTCACTGCCCTTACTCCTCTCACTGCTCTCACTGCCCTTACTCCTCTCACTGCTCTCATTGCTCTCACTGCCCTTACTCCTCTCACTCCTCTCACTGCTCTCACTGCCCTTACTCCTCTCACTGTTCTCACTGCCCTTACTCCTCTCACTCCTCTCACTCCTCTCACTGCTCTCACTGCCCTTACTCCTCTCACTGTTCTCACTGCTCTTATTCCTCTTACTGCCCTTACTCTTCTTACTCCTCTTACTGCTCTTACGCCTCTCTCTTGCTCTTGCTCTTCTCTCTCTCTCTCTCTGCCCCAAGCTGCAGCTGGCAGCTCTTAGCAGAGCCCCTTCACCCACATCCTGTGCAATAAACCACAGGCTCCAAGACCAGCCTTGACTCCAGAGATCTCTCATCACCGTCCCCCCCCAGGTTCTCACATCAGGGTTGGAAGGAGCTTAAGGATTATCCCCAGGCTGCTCCCTGCCCAACCCAGCCTGTAGTCACTGTTTGCCAGGTTTGAGTTTTTCACAAGTTCTTTCCCAGGGATTTAAGATGGTAAACTGTAAACTCTCTTGTTTCTCACTTTTCCCTCTCCTAAGGAGGGACTTCACTTTTTGACCTTTGATGTGGCCAATGAGTCCAAAGATCCCACCTCTTAGGTGGGCACATTGTAAAAAAGTATAAAAATAAGTTCTGAGACTAAACCGGCCTTTTTTCAGAACATCAGCCTTCTGAAATCACGAGTCCGTATCTCATTTATTGTGTCCCACAGTGACATCAGCCAGCGATGGGGCCACCACATCTTCTCTGGAAATCCCTTCCAGCCCCACACGGCCCTCCCTGGCCCCCAGGGAGCAGCAGGAGGGAGAGCAGCAGCTGGCCAGGCCCCCAGCCCCGAGGAGCTCCCTGATCTGTGCCCCCCCAGAGCAGCCTGGCTGCTCACCTTGGCGTTGTCGATCAAGTGCAGGATCTCGGTGCGGCTGGAGGGGTTCAGGTATCCCGGGATGGAGGTGAGCTGCCCTAAATACTGGGGAGAGAGAGGAGCCAGGCTGTGGCTGCAGCACCACGGACACCGTCCTGCACCAGCCACGGGGACGCTCCAAGGGAAACCAGAGGTGGTGTCTGGGGTCATGGAACCAAAAATGTGGGTTCTGTTTCATCTGTTGAAAGCAGTTGGGAGATGTTTTTCTTTATCTTTTGTAACTCTGAGGGGTGAGGGGCAGTGCCTTCTGATAAGGGGCCAGCTGTTCAAACCAGGTGGGGCAGGGTTTGTTATCTCTGTCACCACCTGTCCTCCCTCCAGAGGATATCTGCTGCTGATGGGCCATGAAGGGTTATCTTCTGTTAATGGGTCATTGAGGGTTATCTTCTGTTAATGGATCATTAAGGGTTATCTTCTGTTAATGGGTCATTGAGGGTTATCTTCTGTTAATGGGCCATTAAGGGTTATCTCCTGCTAATGGGCCATTTAGGGTTATCTCCTGCTAATGGGACATTAATGGTTATCTCCTGCTAATGGGTCATTGAGGGTTATCTCCTGCTAATGGGCCATGAAGGGTTATCTCCTGCTAATGGGACATTAATGGTTATCTCCTGCTAATGGGTCATTGAGGGTTATCTTCTGCTAATGGGCCATGAAGGCTCACCAATGACAGGACACATTCCATCATCTCAGTGGGAGATGCTCCACCCAGTGGGAGGAGCCAACCATTCCCACCTGGATAAAAACTGAGACTCAGGAACACCAGGGATCTGGTTCCACTGGATTCCTGGAGTGAGACTGGACCCCCTTCTCACCATCCCTGGACCCCCTTCTCACCATCCCTGGACCCCCTTCTCACCATCCCTGGACCCCCTTCCCACCATCCCTGGGCCCCTTCCCACCATCCCTGGACCCTTTTCTCTCAGGATCATCTCTGCCCCACCAGAACCACCTCTGCCACTCCAGGAGGACTCATTGGGGGCTGCTCCCACCACCCTGACCAACAGGGTGTCAGCTTGTAGCTCTGACCCTGTCAGAGTTTCTAGGATTGTTCTTTGTTTGTTTGCTTGTTTGTTTTGGGTTTTTACTACTACATTTGCTAATATTCCTAGTAAAGAGCTGTTATTCCTATTCCCAGATCTTTGCCTGGGAATTTTAATATACCTGAAAGCCCTTAATTGCAAAATTATAATTTGGAGGGGGTAATGGATTTACATTCTCCATTCCAAGGGACACTCCAGCTTTCCCTGGCAGACACCTGTCTGTCCAAACCAAGACAGGTGGGAATGGTCACCTGGAAAACAGAAGCTGCACAGAAAGCTCAGAGCCCCCTCCCAGTGCCTGAGGGGCTTCGGGTGAGCCTGGGGAATGGTCTCCTCAGGTGGAACCTGAGGAAGGAAGCCCCCCCTGGGTACCTTGACCTCCTTCTCGATGTAGTCGTGGAGCAGCAGGTCGGGCTCCACGCGGTCGGGGAGCGCCACCACCACCGTGTGCAGCGGCCGCCGCTCCGTCACCTTCTCCTGAGCCTTCTTGTCCCGGCCCTTCTCCCCCTTCAGGAACACTCGCTTGAACGGGGACACGATGCCAGGCTGGGGAGAGCGACCAGGCTGGGGCTGAGGAGGAGGGCTGGGGGGGCTCTGGCAGCCCCTCCTGCCCGCCCACCCTCGATCCCGTCCTGCCCCACCGACAACGCCGGGTTTGGTGTTGTCTGGGGTTTGGTGTTGTTTGGGGGTTTTTGGTGCTGTCTGGGGGTTTTGGTGCTGTCTGGGGGTTTTGGTGCTGTCTGGGGGTTTGGTGCTGTCTGGGGGTTTGGTGCTGTCTGGGGTTTGGTGCTGTCTGGGGGTTTTGGTGCTGTCTGGGGGTTTTGGTGCTGTCTGGGGGTTTTGGTGCTGTCTGGGGGTTTGGTGTTGTCTGGAGGTTTGGTGTTGTCTGGGGTTTGGTGTTGTCTGGGGGTTTAGTGTTGTTTGGGGGTTTTGGTGTTGTCTGGAGGTTTGGTGTTGTCTGGGTTTTGGTGCTGTCTGGGGGTTTTGGTGCTGTCTGAAGGTTTTGGTGCTGTCTGGGGGTTTGGTGCTGTCTGGGGGTTTGGTGCTGTCTGGGGGTTTTGGTGCTGTCTGGGGGTTTTGGTGCTGTCTGGGGGTTTTGGTGCTGTCTGGGGGTTTTGGTGCTGTCTGGGGTTTTGGTGCTCTCCGGGGGTTTTGGCGCTGTCTGGGGGTTTTGGCGCTGTCTGGGGGTTTTGGCGCTGTCTGGGGGTTTTGGCGCTGTCTGGGGGTTTTGGCGCTGTCTGGGGGTTTGGTGTTGTCTGGGGGTTTTGGTGCTGTCTGGGGGTTTTGGTGCTGTCTGGGGATTTTGGTGTTCTCCGGGGTTTTGGTGCTGTCTGGGGGTTTTGGTGTTGTCTGGTTTTGGTGTTCTCCGGGGTTTTGGTGTTCTCCAGGGTTTAGTGTTGTCTGGGGGTTTTTGCTGTTCTCCTCTGCCTCTTCCAGAAAGTTTTTCTAAAGTTTTATTTTGGTTTTCTCTGTTTAGCTTTTGCAATGGAGCCAGACACGATTTTACATCAACAACTTCCTTTTTTCTATAACTGTCTAACCACATTCCTCTCACCAGGAGGAGACTGTTGATGGGCTGTTGGGTTGCCCAGCGTGGTTAAAAATGAAGATTTTCCTCCTCCAACCCATGGTCACTGCTGGAATTCTATAAGTACTGAAGTTTATAAATAAACTGTTTTCTGTTTTGGACACCTCAGCATGAGTGGGTGACATTTCTTTGTGTTGCATGTGACAGTTTGGAGCTTTCCAGAGAAAACCCTCCTCCTGGGACACAGCACGAGGGCTGAACGTTCCCACTACCAAAAACGTGGTGGTTTCCACCCAAAATCACCACGTTCCACCTTCCAGGTAAGAGAAATACAGCTCTGCTCTGCGTTCCAGGTGATCCAGAGGGATCCCCCGTGAGGATCTGCTGGGGCAACCCAAGGAGGAACGCCAAGGAAACGCGCAGCAACGTCCCAAGGAGACACCAAACGGTGAGAAAAACGACCCAGAAAGTGGATTTCCCTGGGAAAAGTGAGGGAATTCCAGAGCCTGGAGTGCCAGGCTTGGAAAAGCACTGGAGCCAACGCCGAGGCTCTCAGCTGTCCCTCAGGAATGGCACAGGGATCTCACCAAGCTCCAGGTGAGAGAGAGACTGGGAACATCCCAAACACCCAGGAACTCCTGGACGTGTGACTCCAATGTCACATTCCCTGGTGGCCTCTGCCTCCTGTCCCCCCAGGAATCTTTCCAGCCACTGCCTGAGGCTGCAGCTCCTCAGGAACCTTTCAGGAACCCAAAGCAGCCTCAGAACAGCAGCGTGGAGTTTTGGGAAGCATCCAGGAGAAGGACCCCAAGGTCCTCAACCACAGCATTCCATCATCCTGCCAAGGGGCTGGGACTCTGGAGAGGGAATCCTGGGCACAACAGGTCCAGGACAGAGAATCCTGTTGGATTCAACTTGGGGATGTCCCATCCAAAATCTTTCCAGCCGAGGCCTGAGGATGCAGCTCCTCAGGAACCTTCCAGGAACCCAAAGCAGCCTCAGAACAGCAGCGTGGAGTTTTGGGAAGCATCCAGAACGACCCCAAGGTCCTCAACCACGACATTCCATCATCCTGCCAAGGGGCTGGGACTCTGGACACAACAGGTCCAAGAACAGAGATCTGGGGATTCCCCAAATTGGGGATGTCCCATCCAAAATCTTTCCAGCTGATCCCTGAGGCTGCAGGTCCCCAGGAACCTTCCAGGAACCCAAAGCAGCCTCAGAACAGCAGCGTGGAGTTTTGGGAAGCATCCAGGAGAAGGACCCCAAGGTCCTCAACCACAGCATTCCATCATCCTGCCAAGGGGATGGGACTCTGGACACAACAGGTCCAGGAACAGAGAATCTGGGGACTCCCCAACTTGGGGATGTCCCAAAAATCTTTCCAGCCACTGCCTGAGGCTGCAGCTCCCCAGGAACCTTCCAGGAACCCAAAGCAGCCTCAGAAGAGCAGCGTGAAGTTTTGGGAAGCATCCAGAAGGACCCCAAAATCCTCAACCACAGCATTCCATCATCCAGCCAAGGGGCTGGGACTCTGGAGAGGGAATTCTGGGCACAACAGGTCCAAGAACAGAGAATCTGGGGACTCCCCAACCTGGGGATATCCCATCCAAAATCTTTCCAGCCGACCCCTGAGGCTGCAGCTCCTCAGGAACCTTCCAGGAACCCAAAGCAGCCTCAGAACAGCAGTGTAGATTTCTGGGAAGCATCCCTACACAGGGCATCCAGGAGAAGGACCCCAAGGTGCTCAACCACAGCATTCCATCATCCTGCCATGGGGATGGGACTCTGGACACAACAGGTCCAGGACAGAGAATCCTGTTGGATTCAACCTGGGGATGTCCCATCCAAAATCTTTCCAGCCACTGCCTGAGGCTGCAGCTCCTCAGGAACCTTCCAGGAACCCAAAGCAGCCTCAGAACAGCAGCGTGGAGTTTTGGGAAGCATCCAGGAGAAGGACCCCAATGTCCTCAACCACAGCATTCCATCATCCTGCCAAGGGGATGGGACTCTGGAGAGGGAATCCTGGGCAAAACAGGTCCAAGAAGAGAGAATCTGGGGACTCCTCAACTTGGGGATGTCCCATCCAAAATCTTTCCAGCTGACCCCTAAGGTTGCAGCTCCTCAGGAACCTTCCAGGAACCCAAAGCAGCCTCAGAAGAGCAGCATGGAGTTTTGGGAAGCATCCAGAAGGACCCCAAAATCCTCAACCACAGCATTCCATCATCCTGCCAAGGGGATGGGACTCTGGAGAGGAAATCCTGGGCACAACAGGTCCAGGACAGAGAATCCTGTTGGATTCAACCTGAGGATGACCCATCCAAAATCTTTCCAGCCGACCCCCGAGGCTGCAGCTCCCCAGGAACCTTCCAGGAACCCAAAGCAGAGCAAGGCAGGAAGGTGCCACCGGGGTCGAGGCCGTGCCCAGACACTTCCCCCTGCAGCAGGCAGGCTCCAGACCCACCCCAAGGCAGAGGAAACCCCCTTCTCCCCGCAGGATGAGGCTGGGGTGACTCCCTGCTCTCCTGGCCGTGCCGGGGGATGGAACTGGGGGCTCCAAACCCCAGCTGGGGGCACCTCCCTCGGGCCGTGACGCTGCCCCAGACAGCTTTTGGGGCACCCCAAAGCCCGGCACCCACCTCATCCTCCATGGGGTTCCCAGAGCAGAGCGGGGCCCAGCCGTGCCGGGGGGAGCCGTGGGGGCAGCAGGGGAGGCTCCCCTGGATCTGGGGGTGCCGGAATCGAGGCGCTGGGGGTGGGGGGTGAGGGGCAGGAAGTGCCACGGCTTCCTCTGCCCGCCCCACGTGACAGCCTGGGCTGGGCAGGGAACCACCAGCCCGCCCCCCTGCACCCCAAAACCCGCCCTGAAACCCCCCAGTCCTGCAGCCTCTGCCCCTGGGAGGATGAGCTCTGGTTTCTGCTCCCAGCTGGATCCCAGCTGCTGCTCCCAGAGGATTCTCCAACCTCAGTGATCCCACAGCTCCATGGGGCTGGAAAGCTTCTTCCTACCCATTTCCAACCCAAATGATCCCACAGTTCCATGGGCTGTAAAGCTTCTTCCTGCCCATTTCCATCCCAAGTGATCCCACAGCCCATGGGGCTGGAAAGCTTCTTCCTGCCCATTTCCATCCTGCCCATTTCCAACCCCAGTGATCCCACAGCTCCATGGGGCTGTAAAGCTTCTTCCTGCCCATTTCCAACCCCACTGATCCCACAGCCTGTGGGGCTGGAAAGCTTCTTCCTGCCCATTTCCATCCTGCCCATTTCCAACCCCAGTGATCCCACAGCTCCATGGGGCTGTAAAGCTTCTTCCTGCTCATTTCCATCCTGCTCATTTCCAACCCCACTGATCCCACAGCCTGTGGGGCTGTAAAGCTTCTTCCTGCCCATTTCCAACCCCACTGATCCCACAGCCCCATGGGGCTGTAAAGCTTCTTCCTGCTCATTTCCATCCTGCTCATTTCCAACCCCACTGATCCCACAGCCTGTGGGGCTGTAAAGCTTCTTCCTGCCCATTTCCATCTTGCCCATTTCCATCCTGCCCATTTCCAACCCAGTGATCCCACAGCCCATGGGGCTGTAAAGCTTCTTCCTGCCCATTTCCATCCTGCCCATTTCCAACCCCACTGATCCCACAGCCCATGGGGCTGTAAAGCTTCTTCCTGCCCAGAGCAGCTGTGGCTGCCCCTGGAGCCCTGGCAGTGCCCAAGGCCAGGTTGGATGGGGTTTGGAGCACCTGGGGCAGCGGGAGTTCCTCCATCACCCCAAAATTCCCCATCTCCCAGCACATCCCACAGCACAGACCCTCCAAACCCCACCTCATCCCACAGAGCAGAGGGGCTCCAGCCCTGCAGCAGCTCCAGGGGCTCCTCTGGATCTCTCCAGGTGCTGCTGCTGTTGGATCCAGGGCTGGGGCAGCTCTGCAGGTGGGGAAACACCTGAATGGGGCAGAATCCCCCATTCCCTGCTGGGATCAGGCTGGATATTCCAGATAACAAAGGAATTGCAGGAGGAATTTCCCTCACAAAAGATGCAACTCCCAGCTCAGCAGCTCCAGGTTTCAGGAGGGAGAGGCTGAAGCAGCTGCTGGAAGAGGCAAACGGCACCACCATCCTGCTCCAGGTGAGACTCAGAGCAGGACCATCCTGTCTCCAGGTGAGACACGGCCCAGGACCATCCTGTCTCCAGGTGAGACACAGCCCAGGACCATCCTGCTCCAGGTGAGACACAGCCCAGGACCATCCTGTCTCCAGGTGAGACACAGCCCAGGACCATCCTGCTCCAGGTGAGACACAGCCCTGGGACCTTCAGAGCAGGACCATCCTGTCTCCAGGTGAGACACAGCCCAGGACCACCCTGTCTCCAGGTGAGACACGGCCCAGGACCATCCTGTCTCCAGGTGAGACACAGCCCAGGACCATCCTGCTCCAGGTGAGACACAGCCCTGGGACCTTCAGAGCAGGACCATCCTGTCTCCAGGTGAGACACAGCCCAGGACCACCCTGTCTCCAGGTGAGACACAGCCCTGGGACCTTCAGAGCAGGACCACCCTGTCTCCAGGTGAGACACAGCCCTGGGACCTTCAGAGCAGGACCACCCTGTCTCCAGGTGAGACACAGCCCAGGACCATCCTGCTCCAGGTGTTATCCAGGGCAGCCCCGAGCTGGAAAAGCTGGGAATTTTCAGCAGATTGGAGAGAGGATTCCCCCCAGGGAAACCCTGCAAGCCCTGTGGAGTCAGGGCAGCAGGGAAAGCACTCCCAGAGAATTCACCTCCAGCCACACTTCCCCTCTCACCTGAGGCTGCAGGTGTGACACCAACCCCTCCCAGCCCTGGGCAGCTCCCCAGGGCATCCCAGAGCTGGGGATGGATCCATCCTGCCCCACATGGGGAACGGGGTTCTCCCCCAGCCCAGCTCCACTGGGATAACCACAGGGAGCTGCTGGGAGGAGCTCCAGTTTGAACCAGTTCAGATTTTAGCCAAGCCAGGCTGGGATTCCTCCTCCTTATCCCACCCAAAGGGGTGGAATGGGCAGCCCAGCTCCCACTGGGATAACCACAGGGAGCTGCTGGGAGGAGCTCCAGTTTGAACCAGTTCAGATTTTAGCCAAGCCAGGCTGGGATTCCTCCTCCTTTTCCCACCCAAAGGGGTGGAATGGGCAGCCCAGCTCCCACTGGGATAACCACAGGGAGCTGCTGGGAGGAGCTCCAGTTTGAACCAGTTCAGATTTTATCCAAGCCAGGTTGGGATTCCTCCTCCTTATCCCACCCAAAGGGGTGGAACAGGCTTCTCCCCCAGCCCAGCTCCCACTGGGATAACCACAGGGAACTGGGAGCTGCTGGGAGGTGCTCCAGTTTGAACCAGTTCAGATTTTAGCCAAGCCAGGTTGGGATTCCTCCTCCTTTTCCCACCCAAAGGGGTGGAACGGGGTTCTCCCCCAGCCCAGCTCCACTGGGATAACCACAGGGAGCTTCTGGGAGGAGCTCCAGGGCTCCAGTTTGAACCAGTTCAGATTTTAGCCAAGCCAGGTTGGGATTCCTCCTCCTTTTCCCACCCAGAGCTGTGCTGAGCTCCCTCTGGAGCAGCACTGAGGACCAAGCTGCATCTCCCAGCTCCAGGTTTGATGGTGACCCCCCCAGGGTCACAGAAGCACCCAAAGGATGTTGAGCTGGCTCTGGGATGGAGCCCTGGAGCAGCTCAGGGGGGGCCCAGGCAGCCCCAGCCCATCCCAGCCCTGCTCCAGGGGCACTCAGGGGGGCTCCTGATCCATTGGGATCGGGGCAGGAGGTGGGAAATGTGGGATCAGCCCCGGGAAAGGGCTCAGGGAGCAGAGGGCAGACAGGTGGGGCTGGCCAGGTGGGAGAAGGGGGGTGGGGGGAGCAGCCCAGCCTGTCCCTGGGGAAGGGAGGAGGGAACAGCCTGGATTGTTCCCACTGCCAGGAGCTCCAGCCCCAGGGACCAGGTGAGACACAGCCCTGGGAGCAGGATCATCCCATCTCCAGGTGAGACACAGCCCTGGGAGCAGGACCACCCTGTCTGCAGGTGAGACACAGCCCAGGACCATCCTGTCTCCAGGTGAGACAGGTGAGACACATCCCCTGGGGGCAGGACCATCCTGTCTGCAGGTGGGACACAGCCCCTGGGAGCCTTCAGAGCAGGACCATCCTGTCTCCAGGTGAGACACAGCCCAGGACCATCCTGCTCCAGGTGAGACACAGCCCCTGTGGGCAGGACCATCCTGTTTGCAGGTGAGACACAGCCCTGGGACCTTCAGAGCAGGGCCATCCCGTCTCCAGGTGAGACACAACAAATGCATCAATTAACAAACACACGAATTAAATCAACTCGCATCGGTACCGACTTATATAAAATAGCAAACTCATCAGTTAATCGCTCCATAATTGCTAACTCCATCAATCAATGAGGCTTCTCCAAGCCCTCATTGGCAGCGGGGAGTTTTGGGGTGGGGGCTCTGGGGAGACCCCCGGGAAGGGGCTCGGGAACAGCCCCGGGAGGGATCGGGAACCCCGGGAGGGCTCCGGGCCGGGGGAGGCCGGGCTGAGCCACCCTCGGCGGGCACTGCGAGCCCCCCGGCTGCCGCTCTGCCCCCCGGGCCCCCGCTCTCACCTTCTTGCCCTTCTTGCCCTCCTCCTCCATGGCTCCGGCGGCGGCCCGGGCCCCCCCCGGGGCATCCCGGCCCGGGTCAGCGGCGGGGCCTCAGCGCGCGGCAGCGGCGGTGGAGGCCATGGCCCGCCCGGTTCGCGCTCCAGCCCCGCCTCCCGGTCCCGGTTCCGATCCCGTTCCCACTCCCGGTCCCGGTACCGGCGCCGCCTCAGCGCCCGCGGCTCGGCCCCGCCGCCATCTTGGGCGGCGCCTTCCCGTGACGTCATCGTCCCGCCGCCGGGGGGAGACGAGCGCAGTGCGCCTGCGCCAGACGCTCAGCCCCGCAAGCCACGCCCACCCAAGCATGCTGGTCACGCCCATCACCCATAGACCCCGCCCATAGCCCCGCCCTCATTGTGATGTCGTGTTTGTCACCCTATTTGTGACCACACCCACCGCCTCTGACCACGCCCCTCTCTGGCTCCGCCCACCCGCGCTCCTCACGCACTAATCCCTCCTCCCCGGCAGCTCTGTGACGTCATCAGGAGGCGCTCGCTCTTTCAGCCATGGCCGCCGCAGCAGCAGGTAAGGGCGGGATGGTGGCCTGTCCGCATCCGCCGCCATCCGCGGCCATCCGCGGCCGGGGCCGCCACCTCGGGACCTCCGATGGCTCCCGGGCCCGTACCGATGGCTCCCGGGCTCGCACGGGCCGCGGCGCTTCCCGCCCCTCGGGCCCTGCCGCCATCGTGAGGGCCCGCGGGGCTCCCGGGGCTGTCCCGGGGGGTACCCCGGGGGATCCCTCGGGAGCGGCTTTTCCCCCCCGCAGTCTCCAGCATGGGGGGGCCTGGCGTGGCCCCTGCCATTCCTGTAGCGCTGCCAGAACATCCCGGGGCCGTTTGAGGCCGCTCCCGGCGCTTCCCGGAGGCGGTTATAGAAACCCCGCACATGGCCCGGGGCTGCGGAGGGCGCTGGGGGGGACATGGGGGGTTCGAAACCCCCGGGGTGCCGGTGACATTCCTGCCTTCTCTCATTCCAGGCTCCCTCCGTGGTGATCCCCAGGGATTCAGGAAGGAGAAAGTGCTACGTTCTTGTTAATTAACCCAAATCTGGTTAATTAACGCTGTCGGCACTGGGTGTCGGTTCATCCAGGGAAGGAGAAGCTGGAGCAGCGTGGAAAATTCCCCTGTGGAGCAACGAGGAGGATTCAGCAGCATTAAAATACAGGAATTAAACACGACCACGCAGTTTTTTTCCCACCTTTTGATTCCAAAGTTTGGGGTTTTTTTTCTGTTTCTGGTATAAAAGGATAAAAACAGGGATGCAGTGGGAGGGGAAGGGGATGGTCCAGGGGAGCAGGGACCAAGGCCATGTCCCCAGGGTCACCTGGACTTGCTGTCCCCCAGGCTCGGGTGGCCCCTGTGGCCCCGTTTCCCTGAGCCACGGTGTCCCAATGGCCTTGGGTGCTGCTGTCCCCAGTCCCTGGTGTCTGATGGGGCGGTGGTGACAGGGACAGGGACACCTGGGAGGCTGGGACAGCTCCCAGCTGGAGGAGGGTGGCTCTGCTGGGATCCTGGGAGCTGCTTCTCTACCAGAACAGATGAAATAGCGCCGAACAATTAAATTAATGGGTCAGTTAGTTAATGGAGCAGATAATGACCTTAACAGTCATTAGTGGAATATTGTGGGATAAAAGTCCTGTTGCTGATTGATCCACTGCGGGGAGAATGAGGAGTCCCTGGGACCACCGAGCCGGCCTGGAGCCTGAAACATAGAAAACGACACTGGGGGGCCGCGGGAGGCGGGGAGAAGGGTAATTAACGGGGTAATTAATTACGGGCACTCCGGTAAGGCAAGGCTTGAACGGGCTGGGGTTGCCATAGCAACCGCCCCGCCTCCGTGGGCGGGGTTTCCCCATGACAACAGCGGCTCCTCCAATCAGCGGGCGAGGCGTCCGCATGACAACAGCGGGTCCTCCAATCAGCGGGCGAGGCGTCCGCATGACAACAGCGGGTCCTCCAATCAGCGGGCGAGGCGTCCCCATGGCAACAGCGCTTTGTCCCGCCCCCCCGGGTGGGCGTGGCCACGCAATCACCTCTTTGGAGGGGTGGGGCGTCGCCGTGGGAACCGGGGGCGTCGCCATGGCAACGGAGCCGGAAGTGTCGCTCGGACTCGGTGTCCCATGAGCCCCCGCGCGCGGTTCCGGCGGGCCGGGCCGTGCCGGGATCGGGGCCGGGATCGGGACCGGGACCGGGCCGGGCCGGGATGGAGGCCGTGCCCCGCATGCCCATGATCTGGCTCGACCTCAAGGAGGCCGGGGAGTTCGCCTTCAACGCCGCCGTCAAGAAGGTGAGGCCGGGGAGGGGCCGGCGGGGCCTGGGCGGGGCGGGCCGGGGGGCTCCGGGGAGGGGTCGGGCCGGGCCACGGGAGCCTCTGGGCGCCTTTGGGGGGGGGGGCCCGAGAAGGGGAAAACGGCGCTGGGGGTGCTCGGGGAGCCGCCGGGAGTTGGAGCTCGGGTCAGAGAGGCCGGGGCTGACGCGTGTCCCCGCCGCCCCCGCGGGGGCCTGATTAATTAGTCACTTCATTAACAGCGGGAAACCAGCTCCGCCGCCGCCGCCGGGCCTTCCCGGGCTCGGGGGCTCCTGTGTCGCTGTCCCCGCGGCTTTGGACGCTGCGGGTGGGGCCGGGGTCCCAAACTCCCCGTTCCCAACCCCGGCCGTGCTCTGATCCCGCTCCCTGAGCCCGGCCCGACCCGGTGTCCCCGCTCCCCGAGCCCCCCCCGGCCCGGCCCGGTGTCCCCGCTCCCTGAGACCCCCCCGGTCCCAGCCCGGTGTCCCCGCTCCCCGAGCCCGGCCCGGTCCCAGCCCGGTGTCCCCGCTCCCCGAGCCCCCCTGTCCCGGCCCGGCCCGGTGTCCCCGAGCCCGGCCCGGCCCGGTGTCCCCGCTCCCCGAACCGCCCCCGGTCCCGGCCCGGTGTCCCCGCTCCCCGAGCCCCTCCCGGGTCCGGCCCGGTGTCCCTGCTACCCCCCGCGGTCCCGGCCCGGTGTCCCCGCTCCCCTCCGGAGCCGCTGATCTCTGCTTTCCCCCAGTTCGTGCTGAAGAATTATGGGGAGAACCCCGAGAGCTACAACGAGGAGCTGCGCAAGCTGGAGCTGCTCCGGCAGGTGAGGGGCGACCCTCGGAGCCGCCCCTGAGCGGGGGGGAGCTGGGAGGGCTCTGCCGACCCCCCCGGGCCGGGGGCTGCGCCTCGGCTGCTGCCCGGCCTGTCCCGGGTCCCGGTGATCGGGAGCCCCGGGGGGAGCAGGGAGGGGTCCCCAAAGTCTGCGGGGGGGGGCTGGACACCCCCAACCCAACCCAGCTGGGGTCTCTGCTGGAGGGGGAGGGCAGGGACCCCTCCCGGGGCTGGGACCCCTCTTGGGGCAGGGACCTTTCCCGGGACAGAGACCCTTCCCAGGGCTGGGACCCCTCCCAGGGCCGGGACCCCTCCCGGGACAGGGACCCTTCCTAGGGCTGGGACCCCTCCCTGGGGCTGGGACCCTCCTGGGGGTGGGGACCCCTCCCAGGGGCAGGGACCCCTCCAAGGGCAGAGACCCCTCCAAGGGCAGAGACCCCTCCAAGGGCAGGGACCCCTCCCGGGGCCGGGACCTCTCCCAGGGGCAGGGACCCTTCCCAGGGCAGGGCTGGGACCCCTCCCGGGGCTGGGACCCCTCCCGGGGCAGGGACCCTTCCCAGGGCAGGACCCCTCCTGGGACAGAGACCTTTCGTGGGGCAGGGACCTTTCCCGGGGCTGGGACCCCTCCTAGGGCTGGGACCCTTCCCTGGGGCAGGGACCCCTCCCGGGGCAGGAACCCCTCCGTGGGGCAGGAATCCCCTCCCGGGGCTGGGACCCTTCCGGGGGCAGGGAACCTTCCCAGGGCAGGGACCCCTCCTGGGACAGAGACCTTTCGTGGGGCAGGGACCTTTCCCGGGGCTGGGACCCCTCCTAGGGCTGGGACCCTTCCCTGGGGCAGGGACCCCTCCCGGGGCAGGAACCCCTCCGTGGGGCAGGAATCCCCTCCCGGGGCTGGGACCCTTCCGGGGGCAGGGAACCTTCCCAGGGCAGGGACCTTTCCCAGAGCTGGGACCCCCCCCAGGGGGGCAGGGCAGAGACCCCTCCCGGGGCTGGGACCCTTCCCAGGGCAGGGACCCTCCCGGGGGCAGGGACCCCGTCCCGGGGCTGCTGCTGTGCCCCGGGACACCCAGACCCCGTGGCTCTCCCTCCCGGGAGCCCCCCCGTGCCCCCTGTGCCCCGTTTTTGGGGTCACCCCGCCCTTGTGAGCGTTCCCCGCGGGTCCGGCCCCACCCCGAGCAGCCCGGGTGGCTGCCTGTCCCTGCCCGGGACGTGTCCCCGAGGCCGTGGCCGTTGTCCCCGCTGTCCCCAGAGCGCCGTCAGCGTGCCCAGGGACTTTGAGGGCTGCAGCACGCTGCGCAAGTACCTGGGCCAGCTGCACTTCCTGCAGAGCCGCATCCCCATGGGCAGCGCGCAGGAGGCCGCCGTGCCCGTCACATGGTGAGGGGACTGGGGAGACTGGGACTGGGGGGACTGGGGGGACTGGGATTGGGGATACTGGGGGGACTGGGATTGGGAGCTGGGAACTGGGGATACTGGGATTGGGGATTCTGGAATTGGGGGCCGGGAACTGGGGGATACTGGGATGGGGGGAACTGGGGGATTGGGATGGGGGATACTGGGATGGGGGGACTGGAATTGGGGGAAACTGGGGGACTGGGATGGGGGATACTGGGATTGGGGGACTGGGATTGGGGGCTGGGAACTGGGGATACTGGGATGGGGGATACTGGAACTGGGGATCCGGGAACTGGGGATGCTGAAACTGGGATCCGGGAACTGGGGATACTGGGGGGCTGGGATTGGGGATCCTGGAATTTGGATCTTGGAATTGGGATTCTGGAATTGGGGGTCTGGGGTGGGGAGCTGGGGGCTGGGGGGGATCTGGAATTGGGGGATCCTGCAGTGGGGGGGGTCCAGGGTGAGGATCCTAGAATTGGGGATCCTGGAACTGGGGGATCTGGAATGGGGATCTGGGGTGGGGAACTGGGTGGAGATTTGGGATGGGGGGACTGGGATGGAGGATGTGGAGTGGGGGATCTGGGGTGGGGAACTGTGATGGGGTGGGGGGGCTGGGATGGGGGATCCAGGATGGGGATCCTGGAACTGGGAATCTGGGATGGGGGATCCTGGGTGGGAATCCAGGGTGGGGATCCAGGATGGGGGGACTGGGATGGGGATCTGGGATGGGGATTCTGGGATGGGGGATCCAGGGTGGGGATCCAGGGATGGGGATCTGGGATGGGAGATCTGGGGTGGGGATCCTGGAATTGAGGATCTGGAACTGGAGGATCTGGGATGGGGATTCTGGGATGGAGGATCCAGGATGGGGGATCCAGGATAGGGATCTAGGATGGGGGATCCGGGGTGGGGATCTGGGATGGGGGATCCAGGATAGGGATCCAGGGATGGGGGATCCAGGATGGGGGATCCAGGGATGGGGGAACTGGGCTTGGAGGGCTGAGCCAGGCAGGCTGTGGCCGTGCCCATTCCCCGGGGAGGGGCTGCTCCAGAAAGCCCCTGGGGGAGCGTGGCCCTGCCTGGGCTGGCACAGGGGGTCCCAGGGACCCCTTGGGGCAGGGGGCTGCCAGTGAGTTCCCCTCCTGGGGGATCCCCTGGTTGCCCCCTGCCCCCCCAGGACCGAGATCTTCTCGGGCAAGGCGGTGACGCTCGAGGACATCAAATACGAGCAGGCCTGTGTCCTCTACAACCTGGGTGAGCTCCCCTGCCCCTGGGCCTCCCTGCCCCCAGCCCCCCACCCCAGGGTGGGCCTGGGGCTGTCCCTGCCCCACTGAGCCCCCCCTGTCCCCACAGGAGCTCTGCACTCCATGCTGGGAGCCATGGACAAGCGAGTGTCCGAGGAGGTGACCGTGCCAGCCCTGCCCCTGCTGGGGGGGACAGGGCAGGGACTGAGAGGGGCCTGGGGGGGCAGATTGGGGGGTCTGCAGGACACTGAGGGGCTGGGGGGACTCAGGAGGAACCCTGGGGACAGGAGGGGACAGCCGGGGGGAGTCGGGCTCTGCTCCACAGGGACAGGAGGAGAGGGAGCAGCCCCAGGGTGGAAATTGGGAAAAATTCCTTCCCCAAAAGGAAGTTCAGATTCCAAAAGGAATCCCCATCCTGGATCTGCAATCTGGGTCCCCCATCCCGGACCCACCACCCCAGAGCCCCCCACCCCAGGATCCCCATCAGTTCCCCAGTCCAGATCCCCAGTCCAGATCCCCAGTTCCAGGATCCCCAGTTCAGGATACCCAGCCCAGTATCCCCAGTCCCAGATCCCCAATCCCAGTATCCCCAGTCCCAGGATCCCTAGTCCCAGATCCCCCCCACCCCAGCATCCCCCAGTCCCAGATCCCCAATTCCAGGATCCCCATTCCAGTATCCCCAATTCCAGTATCCCCAGTTCCAGGATCCCCAGTTCCAGTATCCTCAGTTCCAGTATCCCCATCCCAGTATCCCCATTCCAGATCCCCAGTTCCAGGATCCCCATCCTGGATCCACAACCTGGATCCCCCATCCCAGACCCCCTACCCCATCACAGTTCCCTACTCCAGATCCCCCATCCCAGATCCCCAATTCCAGGATCCCCAATTCCAGGATCCCCAGTCCCAGATCCCCCCCACCCCAGCATCCCCCAGTCCCAGTATCCCCAGTTCCAGGATCCCCAGTCCCAGATCCCCATCCCAGCATCCCCCAGTCCCAGATCCCCATCCCAGTGTCCCCAGTTCCAGGATCCCCATCCCAGTATCCCCAGTTCCAGCATCCCCCAGTCCCAGGATCCCCAGTCCCAGGATCCCCAGTCCCAGGATCCCCAGTCCCAGGATCCCCAATTCCAGGATCCCCAGTCCCAGTATCCCCAGTCCCAGATCCCCCCCACCCCAGTATCCCCAGTCCCAGGTCCCCATCCCAGTATCCCCAGCCCAGGATCCCCGGTTCCAGCATCCCCCAGTCCCAGGTCCCCAGTTCCAGTATCCCCAGTCCCAGTATCCCCAGTCCCAGATCCCCATCCCAGTATCCCCAGTCCCAGATCCCCCATCCCAGTATCCCCAGTCCCAGTATCCCCAGTCCCAGATCCCCATCCCAGTATCCCCAGTCCCAGATCCCCCATCCCAGGATCCCCAGTTCCAGGATCCCCAGTCCCAGATCCCCCATCCCAGTATCCCCAGTTCCAGGCTCCCCAGTCCCAGATCCCCATCCCAATATCCCCAGTCCCAGATCCCCAGTTCCAGTATCCCCAGTCCCAGATCCCCATCCCAATATCCCCAGTCCCAGATCCCCAGTTCCAGTATCCCCAGTCCCAGATCCCCAGTACCAGGATCCCCATCCTGGATCCACAACCTGGATCCCCCATCCCAGACCCCCTACCCCATCACAGTTCCCTACTCCAGATCCCCAGTCCCAGATCCCCATCCCAGTATCCCCCAGTCCCAGTATCCCCCAGTCCCAGTGTCCCCATCCCAGATCATCCCCCAGTCCCAGATCATCCCCCAGTCCCAGATCATCCCCCAGTCCCAGATCCCCAGTCCCAGGATCCCCATCCCAGTATCCCCATCCCAGTATCCCCATCCCAGTATCCCCAGTCCCAGGATCCCCAGTCCCAGATCCCCCATCCCAGTATCCCCAGTTCCACGATCCCTACCCTGGATTTTTCCCAAATTTTTCCCAAAATTTGAGCACAGCTGCCCAAATCTTCAATCCCATGGAGGGACTGAAAACCCCCGTGGAGGTGACACTTGGGGACATTTCTCAGGGTGACCTCAGCAGCGCTGGGGGCTGGATGGGCTCTCTGATCCTGGGAATCCTCTTCCCAGCCCAACAACTTCCAATCCTCCTCCAGGGCATGAAGGTTTCCTGCACCCACTTCCAGTGTGCTGCTGGTGCCTTCACCTACCTGAGGGACCACTTCCCCCACTCCTACAGCGTGGACATGAGCCACCAGATCCTCAGCCTCAACATCAACCTGATGCTGGTGGGCACTGGGAGCACTGGGAGCACTGGGAGCACTGGGGGCACTGGGGCAGCCCGTGGGGTTGGTGTTCCCTGTGGATCCAAGGAGCCCCCAGGGGTTCTTTGTGGGGTCTGGGCTCTCTGCTCAGCTTTGGGGAGGCACTGGGGGGGTCAGGGAGGGATCCTGGGGTGGGGGGTCCTGGAACTGGGGATACTGGAACTGGGGATACTGGAATTGGGGGTCTGGGGTGGGGAGCTGGGGGGGCTGGGATTGGGGATCTGGAGTGGGGGATCTGGAATTGGGGGATTCTGGAATTGGGGATCTGGGGTGGGGAGCTGGGGGGCTGGGGGGGATCTGGAATTGGGGGATCCTGAGGTGGGGGGTCCAGGGTGGGGTCCTGGAATTGGGGATCCTGGGATTGGGGGATCTGGGATTGGGGATTTGGGGTGGGGATCCTGGAATTGGGGATCCTCAGATGGGGAAGCTGAGGTGGGGGATCCTGGGGTGGGGAGCTGGGGGGCTGGGGAGGATCTGGAATTGGGGGATCCTGGGGTGGGGGGTCCAGGATGGGGATCTGGGGTGGGGACCCTGGAATTGGGGATCCTTGGATGGGGATCTTGGAATTGGGGGATCCCAGAATTGGGGATCCTGGGATTGGGGCATCTGGGATTGGGGATCTGGGGTGAGGGACCCTGGAATTGGGGATCCGTGGATGGGGGAGCTGGGGTGGGGGATCCTGGGGTGGGGAGCTGGGGGGCTCAGGGCCGTTCCTGGGCTCTCCAGGCACCCTCAGGTGCTCCCTGTGCGTGTTCCCTCGGGAGGGATGGGGTCCTGCCAGGGCTCTGGGCTGTCCCCAGGGGCTGGGGACACTGGGCAATCCCCTGTTGTCCCCTCAGGGCCAGGCACAGGAGTGTCTGCTGGAGAAATCCATGCTGGACAACAGGAAGAGCTTCCTGGTGGCTCGGATCAGCGCCCAGGTGAGCTCGGGGACAGGACAGGGGCTGGGGACAGGGACACAGGGGGGACAGGGACAGGGACACAGGGGGCACAGGGACAGGGGACAGAGGGGGCACTGGGACAGGGGGCACAGGGACAGGGGGCACAGGGACAGGGGACTCAGGGATGGGGGCACAGGGACAGGGGACACAGGGGACACAGGGACAGGGGCTGGGCACAGGGACAGGGGACAGGAACAGGGGGCACAGGGGACACAGGGATGGGGACACAGGGACAGAGGGCACAGGGACAGGGGACTCAGGGGACACAGGGACAGGGGCTGGGGTCTTCTTCTTGATGTCCCTCTGACTTGACCAACGTGATTGAAAAAGTTTGGGTTTTTTTTTTTCTTTTTCACTTACTGGGTTGTTTTCTGTAGAACAACATAAATACATCCATTTATATATAACTACATAAATTTTTCTATAAATATATAAAACAAAAACAAATTCCCCCAAACAAACAAACTCCCTGTCAGCCTTCTGAGTCCAAACCTGTGCCCTGGTGACCTTTCCCCACGTCCCCTGTCCCTGCCCCAGGTGGTGGATTACTACAAGGAGGCCTGCAGGGCCCTGGAGAACTCCGAGACGGCCTCGCTGCTGGGCAAGATCCAGAAGGATTGGAAGAAGCTGGTGCAGATGAAAATTTATTATTTCGCTGCCGTGGCCCACGTGAGTGGGGCTGGGGGGGCTCCCTGTGCTCCCACCCCCACCTCAGGGTGCTCCTGCAGCAGCCCTGGGCTTCTCCTCCCCCTGCCAAAGCCCCCCCTGGAGCTGCAGAGCTCTGATCCCGCTTTCCCTTCCAGCTGCACATGGGGAAACAGGCTGAGGAGCAGCAGAAATTCGGGGAGAGGGTGAGTGGGGCCCCGTTTCACCTGCTCCAGCCTCTGGGTGGGGGGCCTGGGAAAGGGGGCTGGGGTCCTGCCAGGGCCTGGGACCCCAATCCCACCTCTCTCCCACCCACAGGTCATCTACTTCCAGAGCGCCCTGGACAAGCTCAACGAAGCCATCAAGCTGGCCAAGGTGTGTCCCCGCCCTTGGGCTGGGCCCTGGGCTGCAGGAGGAGGAGGAGGAGGTGGAGGAGGAAGAGGTGGTGGAGGAGGTGGAGGAGCAGGAGGTGGAGGAGATGGAGGAGGAGGAGATGGTGGAGGAGGAGGAGGAGGAGGAGGTGGAGGAGATGGAGGAGGAAGGAGGTGGAGGTGGTAGAGGAGGAGGTGGAGGAGGAGGTGGAGGAGGAGGAGGAGGAAGGAGGTCGTGGAGGTGGAGGAGGAGATGGAGGAGGTGGTGGAGGAGATGGAGGAGGTGGTGGAGGAGATGGAGGAGGTGGTGGAGGTAGAGGAGGTGGAGGAGGAGGAGGAGGAGGAGGTGGAGGAGGAGGAGGAGGAAGGAGGTCGTGGAGGTGAAGGAGGAGATGGAGGAGGAGGTGGAGGAGGAGGATGAGGAGGGTGCTGGGGGAGGATGAGGAGGGTGCTGGGGGGCTCTCAGGGGCTCAGCTGCCCCTCCAGGAGCCCCCCCAGCCATTCCCCACTCGGGCTCCCCCAGGGCCAGCCCGAGGCCGTGCAGGAGGCTCTGAGGTTCACCATGGACGTCATCGGTGGGAAGTGAGTCCGGGGCACCCCCGGGTGCCTCCACCCTCCCCCAGGGCTGGGCTCCTGCGGGTGCCTGGCTGCTGTGGGAGTTGCTGGAGCCCCCCAGCAGTGCCAGCTGCCCCTTCTCCCCCAGCAGCCCTTCCCATGTTCCAGGTACAACTCGGCCAAGAAGGACAACGACTTCATCTACCACGAGGCCGTGCCCGCGCTGGACACTCTGCAGTCTGTCAAAGGTCAGGGGGGCTCTGGGACCCCTGGGATCTGCTGGGGGGGAGCAGGAGCTGCCCTGGGCGGTGATCCCAGCCCGGGCTGTGCCCCCCAGGTGCCCCCTTGGTGAAGGCTCTGCCCGTCAACCCCACGGACCCGGCGGTCACCGGCCCGGACATCTTCGCCAAGCTGGTGCCCATGGCTGCCCACGAGGCCTCGTCCCTCTACAGGTGTGTCCAGGTGTGGCTGCTGCAGCTGGGCTGGGGGGGGTGGCATGGGCAGAACTGGGATGGGCACAGCTGGGCCCAGCTTTGCTGCTGGACTGTCGAGGGGGATTGGGCTGGGTGGGGTGGGGTGGGATTGATGGGGTCAATGGGATGGGATGGGATGGAGCTGGGGTGGGATGGGATGGGATTGAAGGGATCAATGAGATGGGATGGGATGGGGTGGGGTGGGATGAGCGTAACTGGGATGGGGATAACTGGGACGGGCATGGTTGGGATGGACAGAACTGGGATGGGCACGGCTGGGCCCAGCTTTGCTGCTGGACTGTCGAGGGGGGATTGGGATGGGAAAGGATGGGGTGGGATCAATGGGATCGATGGGATGGGATTGATGGGATCAATGGGATGGGATGGGATGGGATCAATGAGATGGGATGGGGTGGGGTGGGATGGGCTGAGCATAACTGGGATGGGCATGGTTGGGATGGACAGAACTGGGATGGGCACAGCTGGGCCCAGCTTTGCTGCTGGACTGTCGAGGGGGGATTGGGCTGGGTGGGGTGGGGTGGGATTGATGGGGTCAATGGGATGGGATGGGATTGGTAAGATCCATGGGATGGGATGGGATGGGGTGGGATGGGATTGATGGGATCAGTGGGATGGGATCGATGGGATGGGATTGATGGGATCAATGGGATGGGATGGGGATGGGATGGGATCGATGGGATGGGATGGAATCGATGGAATCGATGGGATGGGGTGGGATGGGATTGATGGGATTGATGGGATGGGGTGGGATGGGATTGATGGGATCAGTGGGATGGGGTGGGATGGGATTGATGGGATCGATGGGATGGGGTGGGATGGGATGGGATTGATGGGATCAGTGGGATGGGATGGGATGGGATTGATGGGATCAATGGGATGGGATGGGATGGGGTGGGATGGGATTGATGGGATCAGCGGGATGGGATGTGATGGGCTGGGATGGAGCCGGGGCGTGGAGCCTGGGGGGTGCTTCCCTGCACTCACAGAATGTCCTGCCCTGTCCTGCCCTGCCCTGCCCTGCCCTGCCCTGCCCTGGCCAGCGAGGAGAAGGCCAAGCTGCTGCGGGATGTGATGGCCAAGATCGAAGCCAAGAACGAAGTGCTGGAGTACGTGAGGGGCCCGGCCCTGCCTCTGCCCAGCCTCTGCCAGGGGGGAGCACGGTGCCAGCCCTCAGGGGCCTCTCTGTGCCCCACAGCCAGTTCATGGACTCCATGCAGCTGGACCCCGAGACCGTGGACAACCTGGAGATGTACGAGCACATCCCGCCCGTGCTGATGGAGAAATGCGCCGCGCTCAGCGTGCGCCCCGACACCGTCCGCAGCCTGGTGCACTCCATGCAGGGTGAGCCCGCCTGGGGAGCCTGGGGAGCCTGGCATTGTCCTCTGCCTGGGGCTGGGAGCCTGGGGCTGCCTGGGGAGCTGGGCATTGTCCTCTGCCTGGGGCTGGGGAGCCTGGGGCTGCCTGGCATTGTCCTCTGCCTGGGGAGCCTGGCATTGTCCTCTGCCTGGGGCTGGGGGAACCTGGGGCTGGGAGCCTGGGGCTGCCTGGCATTGTCCTCTGCCTGGGGCTGGGGCTGCCTGGGGCTGGGGCTGCCTGGGGCTGCCTGGCATTGTCCTCTGCCTGGGGGAGCCTGGCATTGTCCTCTGCCTGCGGCTGGGGAGCCTGGGGCTGGGAGCCTGGGGCTGGGCCTGCCTGGGGCTGGGGGAACCTGGGGCTGGGAGCCTGGGGCTGCCTGGGGCTGGGGCTGGGGGAGCCTGGGGCTGCCTGGGGAGCCTGGCATTGTCCTCTGCCTGGGGAGCCTGGTATTGTCCTCTGCCTGGGGCTGGGGGAGCCTGGGGCTGCCTGGGGCTGGGGGAACCTGGGGCTGGGGGAGCCTGGGGCTTTGCACTGCCCCCTTTCTGGGGCTGGCATTGCTCTCTGCCTGGGGCTGGGGGAGCCTGAGGCTGGGGGAGCCTGGCACTGCTCCCTGCCTGGTGCTGGCACTGTCCCCTGCCTGAGGCTGGCATTGTCCCCTACCTGGGGCTGGGGGCCAGGGGCTGGCACTGCTCCCTGCCTGGGTCTGGGGTCCTGGGGGCCACCATCACCCCCTGCCCAAGGCGTTGGGAAGGTTCTCACCGCTGGCTGGTCCTGCACTGGCAAAAGCTCCCGAATCCCAAAGCGCTTTCCCCGTTGGATGGGAGCGGGGATGACCCCGAAGGCACCGGGTGCCCAGGAGCCCAGCATCCCCCACCTGGGCTGCTGTCCCCCTCCCTCTGGGTTCATTCCTGGAGCCCCCCCCGTGTCCCCCCCCAGTGCTCTCCGGGGTCTTCACCGACGTGGAGGCGTCGCTGAAGGAGATCCGGGACCTGCTGGAGGAGGACGAGGCGCAGGAGCGCAAGCTGCAGGAGCTGCTGGGGAGGGTCCCGCCCCCAGCCCCAGCCCCGCCCGGCTCCCCCCCCTCGGGGCTGGCCGAGGTCAGCAAGGAGTGCTCCAAGTACCTGGAGCTGCACGAGAAGGCCAGCTTCACCAACACCGAGCTGCACCGCGCCATGAACCTGCACCTGGGCAACCTGCGCCTGCTGGGCGGGCCCCTGGAGCAGGTGCGGGCAGCGCTGCCCACCCCCAGCCTGTCCGAAGGTCAGTGAGGCCTGCCCCCGGGGCTGGGGGAGGAGGGGCTGGGACCCCTCGTGTCACCCCAGAGGGCTGGGGAGGAGGGGCTGGGACCCCTCCTGTCACCCCTGGGGGCTGGGGGAGGAGGGGCTGGGACCCCTCGTGTCACCCCAGGGGGCTGGAGGAGGAGGGGCTGCACCCCTCCTGTCCCCCCTGGGGCTGGGGAAAGTGGGGCTGCACCCCTCGTGTCTCCCCAGGGGAATGGGGAAAGTGGGGCTGCACCCCTTGTGTCCCCCCTGGGGCTGGGGGAGGCAGGGCTGGACCCCTCATGTCCCCCCTGAGGGTTGGGAGAGGCAGGGCTGCACCCCTCACCCCTCGTGTCCCCCTCGGCTGGGGAGGAGGGGCAGCCCCCCTGGAGGTCCCCGTGTGTCACCTCTGTCCGTGTCAGTGGGGTGGGGGTTTGTCCCCCAGGGAGCGTGCCCAGGGCTCTGTGTGGGCACAGAGGGGACAGAGGGGACAGAGGGCACAGAGGGGACAGAGGGGACAGAGGGGACAGAGGGAGGTCCCGCCCGGCCCTGAGCCCGCCCCACCCCCAGACGACAAACAGGTGCTGCAGAACCTGAAGAGGATCCTGGCCAAGGTGCAGGAGATGCGGGACCAGCGGCTCTCCCTGGAGCAGCAGCTGCGGGAGATGATCCAGAAGGACGACATCACCACCTCGCTGGTCACCACCGACCGCTCCGAGATGAAGGTGGGCTTGGGGACAGCCAGCCCCGTGTCCTGGCCTTGGGGACAGCTCTGTCCCAGAGCCCTCCTGGGGCGGGGCTTGGAGCACAAACCCTCTGAGGAACCACTGAGGGATGTTCAGCCTGGAGAAAAGGAGACTCAGAGGTGATCTTATCACTCTCTACAGCTCCCTGAAGGGTGGCTGTGGTCAGTTGGGGGTTGGTCTCTTTCTCCAGGCAGCACTGACAGAAGGAGAGGACACAGCCTCAAGCTGTGCCAAGGGAATTTGGGTTGGATATCAGGAAAAAGAGATATAAAGTATTGGAATGGCCTGCCCAGGGAGGTGGTGGAGTCACCATCCCTGGATGTTTTTAAGAAAAGCCTGGATGTGGCACTGGGTGCCATGGTCTGGTTGAGGTGTTAGAGCATGGGTTGGACTCGATGATCTTGAAGGTCTCTTCCAACCTAGAAATTCTGTGACTCTGTGTCCCTGCAGAAGCTCTTTGAGGAGCAGCTGAAGAAGTACGACCAGCTGAAGGTGTACCTGGAGCAGAACCTGGCTGCCCAGGAGAACGTGCTCAAGGCCCTGACCGACGCCAACGTCAAATACGCGGCCGTGCGCAAGGCCCTGGCCGAGGTGGAGCACAAGTGAGTGAGCAGGGGGGGTCCTGCTGCCCTTGGGGGGTGGGTTTCAGTGCCCAGAACAGCCCCCTGGGACGGGTGTGGGGCCACCAGCAGCTTCTCCTGTCCTGCCCCACTGCGGTGGCTTTGTCCTGTCCTTGTGCCAGCGGCACCGCAGGGTCCCGCGGGCGCCTGGAGCTGGGTGCCCACCTTCCCCCTGCCCCAGGTGGAACACCACGGTGCAGACCCTGGTGGCCTCCTACGAGGCCTACGAGGACCTGATGAAGAAGTCCCAGGAGGGGAAGGATTTCTACACCGACCTGGAGGGGAAGGCGGCCAAGCTGCTGGAGCGGGCGCGGGCGGCCTGCCAGGCCAGCGAGGCGCAGCGGCAGCAGCTGCTGGAGAGGTGAGCACCCAGAGCCCCGGGGAGGGAGAGAGGGGCCTTGGGGTGCTGCTCTGGGGGTGCCCCCAGCCCCACACTGAGCCCCCTCCCCACCCCTCCTCAGGGAGCTGAAGAAGCAGCCGCCCCCCCGGCCCACGGCCCCCAAGCCCCCCCTGCAGAAGAAGCCCCTGGAGGAGGCCGAGGCGGCCGAGCTGGGCTCGCTGGCGCTGGCGGAGCTGCCCGAGGAGCTGCGGAGCCTCCCCCCGGAGCTGCTGCCCGGGCCCCTGGGCCAGCTGCCCCCGCTGGCCGCCCTGCCCGGGGGGCTGCGACCCCCCGAGCCCTACATGCTGCCGGGGGGGGCGGCCAGCGCCCCACTGCCCCCCCTGGCCCCCACGCCGCCCTTCCCGGGCCACTACCGCCTGCCCCCCGGGCCCTTTCCTCCGGGCGGGGCGGTGCCGGGGCAGCTCCTGCCGCCCTCGGCCCCGGCCGGGCCCGTCCCCAGCTCCGCCGCCCCCGCGCTCTTCCCGGCCGCGCCCCTGATGCGCGCCCCGGCCCAGCCGGGCTTCGGGGCCGGCCCCCACCTGCCGCCCCCGCGCTCGTCCCCGCAGCACGGGCCCCTGCCCGCCCCCGCCTACGGCCTGGGCCCGACCCCCGGCCCGGCCCCCGGCCCGCTCCGCCCGCCCGCCCCCGGCCCCGCGGCCCTGCCCGCGCAGCCGGGCCTGGGGGGCCACGAGCCCCCGGGAGCGCGCCCGGCCACCACCACGGTGGACAGCGTGCAGGCGCCCATCTCCAGCTGCTCCGTGCCCCCCCGCGGGCCGCCGGGCCCTTTCCTGCCGCCCCAGCGCCCGGGGGGGCCCCCGGCTCCTTTCCCCTACACGGCCGGGGGGGTTCAGCCCTTCGGGGCGCCGGCCCAGCCCCCCTTCCCCCCGTCACAGCCCCCGCCCGCCTTCGCCCAGGGCCCCCAGCAGTTCCCCCCGGGTCCCTTCCTGCCCCCGGGCCGAGCCCCGGCCGCTCTGCCCTTCCAGCAGCCCCCCCGCGTGCCCCTGGCGCCCCCGGCCCAGTTCCCCCAGCAGCCCTTCCCGGCCCCGGGGGCTCCGCTGCCCCCGCCGGGTCCGGGCCAGGCCCCGCTGCCCCCCCAGCTCTACCAGCTCCCCGGGCAGGACCCGCTGCCCCCCGCGGGTCTCGCCCCACACCCGGGGGCCGTGCCCTTCCCCAGGACCCCCGCCCAGAGCGGCCCTCCGGCCCTGGGAGGGATCCAGCCGGTGCCCCCCGCGTCCCCCGCGCTGCCCTTCTGCCCCAGCCCGGCCCCCGCCCCCGCTCAGCTGCCCCCCGGGACCATGGCCCTGGGTCCCCCCGCGCCCGCCCCGCCCAGCCAGGCCCCCTCCCCCGGGCCCCTCCCGGGCTCCGTGGTGGTCCAGGGCCCGCTGGTCCCGTCCCCGGCGCCGTCCCCGTCCCCTGCGCTGCCCCTGCAGCCCCCGGCGCCTCGGCCGCCCCCGCCGGGCACCGGGGAGGCTCCGTTCCCGCGGCAGAGCCCCTGCCCCGCCGACCTGCTGTCATCCAGCCCCGAGAGCCAGCCCGGCGGCTCGGCCGCGCCCGGGGGGCTGCTGCAGCCCACCAAGGCGGGGGCGCAGGAGGGGCAGCGGCCGCGGGCCGTGCAGCTGATCGAGGCCGACCCCTACGCGGAGCCCGAGCGCGTCCGGCGGCTGCTGGCGGAGCTGGAGCGGTTCCGCGGGCTGGCCGAGCGGCTGGAGCGGCCGGCGCCCGGCGGCGGCGGCACCGAGCTGGACGCGCTCTGGAAGGAGCTGCAGGAGGCGCAGGAGCGCGACGCCCGGCAGCGCTCCATCGCCATCGCCCGCTGCTACTCCATGAAGAACCGGCACCAGGACATCATGCCCTACGACCGCAACCGCGTGGTGCTGCGCTCGGGCAAGGACGACTACATCAACGCCAGCCGCGTGGAGGACCTGTCCCCGTACTGCCCCGCCCTCATCGCCACCCAGGCGCCGCTGCTCGGCACCGCCGCCGACTTCTGGCTCATGATCTACGAGCAGAAGGTGTCCGTGGTGGTCATGCTGGTGTCCGAGCAGGAGCTGGACAAGGTGGGTCCCGTCCTGGCCGCGGGGGGTGCCCGGTGGGGCCGGGTGGGTGTCAGCAGCCCCCGTGGGTGTGCTGACAGCCCCGTCCCGTCCCGTGGCAGAAGGTGCTGCGGTACTTCCCGTCGGAGCGGGGCCAGCCGCTGGCGCAGGGCCCCCTGACCGTGGTGCTCACTGGCCTGCGCGCCACCCCCACGCACGTGGAGCGGATGCTGACGCTGCAGTACCGGGAGCAGAGCCTCAAGCGCACCGTGGCCCACCTGCAGTTCACCTCCTGGCCTGAGCTGTACGTGGGGGGGACTGAGGGGGGTTGAGGGGGGCACTTCTGGGAGCTCAGCTTTTGGGCAGCCCCGACCCACCTGGGGTAGGGTAGGGGGGCTGAGCGCGGAGCCCCCCGCAGCCAGCGCGCGTTCCCCACCGCAGGGGCCTGCCCGACAGCAAGGGGAGCCTGCTGCGCTTCATCCAGGAGGTGCACGGCCATTACCTGCACCAGCGCCCGCTGCACACGCCCGTGGTGGTGCACTGCAGGTGAGCAGTGCCGGGGGTTGGGGGCGGCTCCCGGGGTGGGGCAGAGGGGCTCCCCCCCCGTCCCCTCGGCTCTGTCACGGCTCGGGGGTCTCTCGGCAGCTCCGGCGTGGGCCGCACCGGCGTGTTCTGCCTGCTGTACGCCGCCGTGCAGGAGGTGGAGGCCGGGAACGGCATCCCGGACCTGGCGCAGCTGGTGCGGCGGATGCGGCAGCAGCGCAAGCACATGCTGCAGGAGAAGGTACTGCGGGGGGGCCGGGGTCCGGGGCAGGGACTGCAGAGCCCCCTCCCCGTGCTCCTCTCACTGTGTCCCCTTTCCCTGCAGCTGCACCTCAAGTTCTGCTTCGAGGCCGTGCTGCTCCACGCCGAGCAGGTGCTGCTGCGGCACGGCGTGGGCGGCCCGGCCCTGGCCAAGCCCCCCAACAGCACCTCCCCCAAGGTGGGTGTGGTGGGGGGTACCGGGGGGGGGGCTCCAGGGGGCTCTGCCGGGGCTGACGGCGCCGCTCTCCCCCAGCTGTACTTCCAGCAGGACCCGCAGGACCTGGTGCTGGGCGGGGACGTGCCCATCAGCTCCATCCAGGCCACCATCGCCAAGCTCAGCATCAAACCGGGGGGGCCCAGCGCGGAGCCCGGGGAGGCCTGGGGGGTGGATCCCGCCCCCGCCCCGGACCCCGTGGATCCCGAGGTGCCGCCGGTGATTCCCGACGGCCTCGTGGACGGTGTCGGTGCCCCCGAGGCCGAGCCCCCCGCCCCGAAGCCGCCCCTCCCCGAGCCGTCGGGTGATGCCGAGAGCAGCAACCACGTCACGGGGGAGAGCCCCGAGGGGCCGGGGGAGCCGGCAGAGCCCCCCGCGGCCCCCCCGGCCTCCTCCTCCTCCTCCTCCCTGGAGCTGCTGGCCTCGCTGACGCCCGAGGCCTTCAGCCTGGACGCGTCGCTGAAGGGCAAGCAGCGCATGAACAAGCAGAACTTCCTGCAGGCACAGCCGGGCGAGGGGCTCCGCGGGCCCCGGCCCAGCGACGACCCCCTCAGCATGCTCGACCCCCTCTGGACCCTCAACAAGGCGTGAGGGGGGCGGGGGCCCCGCCGGCCCCCCAGCCCCACACCTCGTTCGATTCCGGGTAGAACTGACTTTTTCAGCTCTTTGCTACTAAAATAAAAGCGAGTTTATCTGCAGGGCCGAGCGGAGCGCGGGGTTTGCCGGGGGCCGAGCCGGGCTCGGGTTAGTTCCGTTTAATGGAGGTTCCTGCACACGTTATAAAACACGATCGGTACAAAAAGCGTCCCCTGTACAGCACAAAGGTACAGCTGGGCGAAGGCCACCCGCGGGAGGGGGGCTGGGCCGGGGTCCCGGGGGTCCCCCCTGCCCCTACAATCACCGGGGCTCAGAGCAGGCGTCGTGGGCGGCTCGGGGCACAGCGGGAGGGGCCGGGGCTGGAGCCGGGAGGGGAGCGGAGCCTCGGGTGGGTCCCGCTGTCCCCCTCGGGCCCCTCCCGCTCCCACCCTGAGAAAAGGCTCCTGTGGCCCCGCAGCGGGAGGAGGAGGAGGAAGGGGAGGAGGAAGGTGCTATTGCTGCAGACGGGGCACAGGTGGGAGCCGGGCAGGGCGGCTGTGCTGGGGCACGGCAAGGGCAGCGCTGCCGGGGCTGGGCCCCCTCCCCGTGCCCCCCGCCCCAATAAATAACTATTTACAGCGTATAAATAAATAGGGTTGGGGGCAGCTGCGGCCCCGGGCGGGGTCGGGCGGGGCCCTGCCGCGCCCTAAGGCACGTGGGGGCCGAGCCGCGCCCAGGAGGGGTCGGTCCCGGCCCTGGCCCGGCTGCCACCCGGGGCTGTCCTGGGCCAGCCGCTGCTGGCTGCCCCCAGCCTGGGAGCCACCCCGCTGTCCCCGCTCCTGCCCTGCCCCGCGTCCCTCCGCACCACGGCGCTGCCGGGGGCTCCCCGAGCACACACACAGCCCGGGGAGGGAGAGCGGCGGCCCCGCCCGCCGGGTGACCGCGGTCATTCCGGTGCCAGCGCCGTCCGCTCTCCGGCACAGCCCCGAGCCCCGCCTCGGTCCCGCCGGCCCCTCCTCCTGCTCAGTCCAACTTCTCCAGCACCGAGGGCACGTAGACCAGGCTGAGCTCGCTGCCGAAGTTGCAGACGATGGCGGCGTTCTCCAGCACCAGGATCTGCCGCGCCGGCTGCGACTCGTTGCTCTTGCCCAGGTAGACGGTCTGGAGCAGGTCCCCGTAGCCGATGTCCCAGAAGGACACGCAGCCCTGGCCGCCCGTCACCAGCAGGTTGTCGGAGATGACGCCCAGGCTGGCGCCGCAGCCCAGCTCCTGCGGGACAGGGGGCGCGGGCTGAGCTCCGGGGGGCTGCCCCGGGGCAGAGCCTGGCGGTGGAGCCACCCTAGTCCGGCCTTTGCTGGGACACGGAGGCTTGGGGGTTGGAACAGAGGGGTCTGCAGGGTCTGGTGGGGGCCTGGAGAACCCAGGAGGGTGTGAGGTGGGGCTGGGGAAGGGGCTGAGCCTGGAGAAAAGGAGGCTCAGGGGGGCCCCTGTGGCTCTGCACAGCTCCTGCCAGGAGGGGACAGCCGGGGGGGTCGGGCTCTGCTCCCAGGGCACAGGGACAGGAGGAGAGGGAACGGCCTCAGGGTGGGCAGCAGCAGGAATTTCCCCATGGAAAAAGTGTTTATACATTGAAGGGGCTGCCCATGGTGGCAGAGGCGTCCCCTTCCCTGCAGGGATTTTAAAGCCCCGTGGCTGTGACACCTGGGGACAGAGTCAGGGGTGGCCTGGCAGCGCAGGGGGGGTGCTTGGACCCGGTGTTCTCTGAGGGTTTTCCAAGCCAAGCACCCCCAGGGGTTGCTGGGGAGCCCTCCCCGGGTCCCACCTGCTGGATGGAGTAGAGCTTGATCCCCGAGCTGCGGTCCCAGATGCTGATGACGTCGTCCAGGCCGCTGCTGATGACGCAGGAGGTGGTGCAGGTCAGCGAGGTGACGTCCCCGCGGTGGGCGAACATGTGGCTGACGCGGCTGCCCGTCAGCACGTCCCACAGGCAGATGGCACCGTCCTGGCCGCCGCTGGCCAGCACCATGGTCTGCGGGACACGGGGTGTGTCAGCAGCGCCGGGGACAGCCAGGGGACACCCAGGGGACACACAGGGGGACACCAGGGGCCGTGTCAGCGCCGGGGGACACCCGGGGGGACACCCGGGGGGACACCCGGGGCTGTGTCAGCGCTGGGGGACACCCGGGGGACACCCAGGGGACACACAGGGGGACACCAGGGGCCGTGTCAGCGCCGGGGGACACCCGGGGGACACCCAGAGGGACACCCAGGGGACAGCCGGGGGGACACCCAGAGGGACACCCAGGGCCGTGTCAGCACCAGGGGACACCCAGGGGACACCCAGGGGACACACAGGGGGACACCAGGGGCCGTGTCAGCACCGGGGGACACCCGGGGGACACCCAGAGGGACACCCAGGGGACACCCGGGGCCGTGTCAGCGCCGGGGGACACCCAGAGGGACACCCAGGGCTGTGTCAGTGCCGGGGGACACCCGGGGGACACCCAGGGGACACCCAGAGGGACACCCAGAGGGACACCCAGGGCTGTGTCAGTGCCGGGGGACACCCAGGGGACACCCAGAGGGACACCTGGGGCCGTGTCAGCACCGGGGGACACCCAGGGGACACCCGGGGCCGTGTCAGCGCCGGGGGACACCCAGGGGACATGCAGGGGACACCCAGTGCCACCGACACACCCAGGGCAGGGCAGGACAGGAGCGTGGGCTGAACCCTGCACTGCCAGCCCAGGGGTCCCTGCCTGTTCCCTGTGCTTCAGCGGGCTGGGGGAACAGAGCCCAGGTGTCCCAGGTGCCCCAGGTGCCCCAGGTGCAGAGGCACTCGAGTTCACTTTGCGGGGTGGCAGAGCACCTGGGGGCACACCTGGCTTAGGGAGGCTCCCACTCCTCCTGCGGGCAGAGCCTCCCTGGGGCTCAGTTTCAGGCCTGCTCAGCCCCAGCTGGCGGGGCAGGAGTGGGGATTCTCTGCTCCAAAAGGACAGAGGAGCAAGGGATTCTCCAGGGAAAGAGATTGCTGAGCTCACAGGGAGCTGGGGGAAAACTCTGGCTCGGCCAGAGAGAGATGGAGGGGCCCAGGTGGGTGTCTCTGGCTCAGGGATGAAGCAGGTGTGGGCTGAGGTGCAATCTCAGGTGAGGCTGGGCCCAGCAGCTGCCCCGTACCTGGTCGATGTAGACGGCGGTGATGGCTCCCGAGTGGCCCTGCAGGGTGAAGAGGCAGCACGAGTCCTCCAGCCGGAACACCTGGGGCAGGACGGGCTGCAGTGAGGCCCCACGGCCACCTGAGCCCCCCAGGGCACAACAGATCCCACACCTGGCCCCAGGGGGCTGCCAGGGGGCAAGGGGGGCTGCAGCCCAGGGCAGGGGCAGTGACTGCACTGCTGAAGGGGAGAGGGGACATCCTGGGACCTGGCTCTGCCACTCAGGCTATGTCACAGCAACCCCATGGAATGTTCCAGTCTGGGGGCACAGGAGCTGGGGAAGACCCTGGGGTGCTGGTGGATGTGCCCAGCTGTGCCCAGGTGGGCAAGAGGCCAAGGGCACCTGGATTGTATCAAAACCAGCGTGGCCACAAGACCAGGGCAGGGATTGTCCCCCTGTGCTGGCCCTGCTGAGGGACCCCCTGGAATCCTGGGGGCTGCTTTGGGTCCTTCCCAACAGGAGAGTCCTGGAGGGGCTGGAGGGTGTCCAGGGAATGGAGCTGGGAAGGGGCTGGAGCTCCAGGAGGGGCTGAGGGAGCTGGGAAGGGGCTGGAGCTCCAGGAGGGGCTGAGGGAGCTGGGAAGGGGCTGGAGCTCCAGGAGGGGTTGAGGGAGCTGGGAAGGGGCTGAGCCTGGAGAAAAGGAGGCTCAGGGAGACCTTGGCTCTGCCACAAGGAGGGGGCAGCTGGAGGGGACAGGGACAGGGGCGGGGTCAGGCTCTGCTCCCAGGGAACAGGGACAGGAGGAGAGGGAGGTTCAGGTTGGATGTTGGGAAAACTTCATGGAAAGCCCAGGGCAGTGGTGGAGTCCCCATCCCTGGAGGGATTTAAAAACCGTGTGGTTGTGGCACTTGGGGACACGGGGTTAGCGGTGGCCTCGGCAGTGGCTGGGGACTGGTGGGACCTGCAGAGCTTTTCCAACCTCAGAGATTTCCATTATTCCTTAAAAGTCACCCCTTCCTAAGGCAGCAGGGTCCCACACCCAGCTCAGGGTGACACTCACGGGCTCCATCCTTCCTCTCCCTGGTGCCACACCCAGCTCAGGGTGACACTCACTGGGCTCCATCTCCCCAGTGCCACACCCAGCTCAGGGTGACACTCACTGGGCTCCATCTCCCCGGTGCCACACCCAGCTCAGGGTGACACTCACGGGGCTCCATCTCCCCGGTGCCACACCCAGCTCAGGGTGACACTCACGGGGCTCCATCTCCCTGGTGCCACACCCAGCTCAGGGTGACACTCACGGGGCTCCATCTCCCCGGTGCCACACCCAGCTCAGGGTGACACTCACTGGGCTCCATCTCCCCAGTGCCACACCCAGCTCAGGGTGACACTCACTGGGCTCCATCTCCCCAGTGCCACACCCAGCTCAGGGTGACACTCACGGGGCTCCATCTCCCCAGTGCCACACCCAGCTCAGGGTGACACTCACGGGCTCCATCTCCCTGGTGCCACACCCAGCTCAGGGTGACACTCACTGGGCTCCATCTCCCCGGTGCCACACCCAGCTCAGGGTGACACTCACTGGGCTCCATCTCCCCGGTGCCACACCCAGCTCAGGGTGACACTCACGGGCTCCATCTCCCCAGTGCCACACCCGGCTCAGGGTGACACTCACCGGGCTCCATCTCCCTGGTGTCACACCCAGCTCAGGGTGACACTCACCGGGCCCCATCTCCCCGGTGCCACACCCAGACAGCTCCCAGAGCTGCCCCCTCCCCGTGTCCCCCCCAACCTCTCCAGCCTTTCCCCGTGGCCTCACCCTGAGCGTGTGGTCCTGGCTGCCGGTGACCAGGCGGCCGGCGGCGGCCTTGAGCGCCGTGATGGGCTTGTGGTGCGCGCAGGGCACGCTGTGCGTCAGCTGGCAGCGCACGGCCGCCCCGCGGCACAGCTCCGGCGACGGCGGCACGCTGCTCCGGCCCGGCCCGCCTGCGGGGACACACACACACACACCACGGGGCTGGGCTGGGCTGGGGCACCTCGGGATGCTGGGCTCGGGGAGCTCGGGGTGCTGTGCTGGGCTGGGGGAGCTCGGGGTGCTGGGCTGGGGGAGCTCAGGGTGCTGCGCCTGGGCTGGGGGCACCTCGGGGTGCTGTGCCTGGGCTGGGGACACCTTGGGGTGCTGTGCCTGGGCTGGGGCAACTTGGGGTGCTGTGCTTGGGTTGGGGGCACCTCGGGGTGCTTTGCCTGGGCTGGGGGAGCTCAGGGTGCTGTGTCTGGGCTGTGGGAGCTTGGGGTGCTGTGCCTGGGCTGTGGGAGCTTGGGGTGCTGTGCCTGGGCTGGGGCAACTCAGGGGGCTGGGCTGGGCTGGGGGCAACTTGGGGTGCTGTGCCTGGGCTGGGGGAGCTCGGGGTGCTGAGCTGGGGACACCTTGGGGTGCTGTGCGTGGGCTGGGGGAGCTCGGGGTGCTGAGCTGGGCTGGGGGCACCTCAGGGTGCTGTGCGTGGGCTGAGGGAGCTCTGGGTGCTGCGCTGGGGACACCTTGGGGTGCTGTGCCTGAGCTGGGGGAGCTCAGGGTGCTGTGCCTGGGCTGGGGGCACCTCGGGGTGCTGTGCCTGTGCTGGGGGCGCCTCAGGGTGCTGAGCTGGGGCACCTCGGGGTGCTGTGCGTGGGCTGAGGGAGCTCTGGGTGCTGCGCTGGGGACACCTTGGGGTGCTGTGCCTGGGCTGGGGGAGCTCAGGGTGCTGTGTCTGGGCTGTGGGAGCTCAGGGTGCTGTGTCTGGGCTGGGGACACCTCGGGGTGCTGAGCTGGGGCACCTTGGAGTGCTGTGTGTGGGCTGGGGCAACTTGGGGTGCTGTGCTTGGGTTGGGGGCACCTCGGGGTGCTGTGCCTGGGCTGGGGGCACCTCGGAGTGCTGTGTGTGGGCTGGGGTAGCTCAGGGTGCTGTGCTGGGCTGGGGGAGCTTGGGGTGCTGCGCTGGGCTGGGGGCACCTCGGGGTGCTGCACTGGGGGGGATTGCAGAGAACCAACCCTCTGTGCTGGGCTGAGGGTCTCAGCAGGGCCAAGGAATTGCAGGCTGGGATGGGATTAAGAGACCTTAAAGCCCATCTGAGCCACCCCCTCCACTTTCCACCATCCCAGGTTGCTCCTGGGATAGCCCCATCCAGCCTGGCCCTGGATGCCTCCAGGGATGGGGCAGCTGCTGCAGGAAGTTCATTCCAGTGCCTCACTGCTCCCCCAGGGGAAGAATTCCTCCCCTCTATCCCATCTGACTCATCCCCTCTGCTCCAGCAGCAAAGGAGCCCTGTGCTCTAAGCAGTCTGGGCCGTGCTGTGGCTGTGCCGAGGGCTCGGGGTGGGAACAGGTGAGACAGAGACAAAGGAGTGAGGAGAGCAAGGAGGGAAGGGCAGTGCTGGCCCTGGCAGCACACGGGCCCAGTGCCCTGGGGAAAACCAGCACGGGGATGGTGTCTGTCCTGGGTTCCAATGTCAAATTGTGCCCAAGGTCTGTATTCCATCCCCATGAGCCCTTGGAGCAAAGGTGGGGCAGTGTTTTCCTTATCTCCTGTTAATGAGTCCAACAATGCCTTCCCATTATCTCTGGTTAATGGGCCATCAAGGACCCACTGCATGACTCATGGAATGAAATCATCCCATTGTGAGATGCTCTGCCCAGGGGGAGGAGCCAAGCATTCCCACCTGGATATAATCCAGGGTTTGAGACCTCACGAGCAGCTTTTATCCACTGGACTCTCAGAGGAGACCAGAGCTACCAGACAGAATCACTGCTTGGACAAGAACATCTCATCTGGTTCCACTGGATTCCTGGAGGAAGACTGGACCCTTCTCACCATCCCTGGACCCTTCTCACCATCCCTGGACCCTTCTCTCTCAGGATCATCTCTACTCCAACAGAACCACATCTGCCACTCCAGGAGGACTCACTTTTGGACTGCTTCAAACACCCTGACCAACAGGGTGTCAGGTTGTATTGTTCCATTTATTTTATTTTACCTTTTTTTTCCTCTCTTCTCCTACTAAATTGTATCTCTGACTGGGAGTCTCACTGGTTTTGCTTTCAAACCAGCACACTGTCCCAGCACAGGGATCTCCCACAGCAACCCTCAGCTCAGCTCAGCTCCAGGTGCCTTTGGAGCAGCTCCCACCAAAGCTGCAGTGGGTGTGAGGAAGGCTCAGCTGCGAGGAGGAGGAGGGAGGAGGGGAAGGCAGGAGCCCAGGGCAGCGCACTGACGTTCCCCCAGCTGCTCACCTCGGAACTGCAGGTGGTTCAAGGACGTGTGTGTCTCCAGAGAGAAGAAATCCAAGGAGCCATTCAACCGGGCAGCCACGATCCTGAGGGAGGGATGGGGGGGTGAGGAGAGGTCCCTCCCCAAGCCCCAAACCCAGACACTCCCTGGGCCAAGCACAGAGCATCCGCTCCTGGGAGGAGGCTGCAGGGAACTGCCCTGGGAGACTGGACACAGCTCTGGCTGCCCTGGGCAGTGGCAGTGCCTCTGGAACAGCAGTGACCCACAGCTCTCCCAGCCCTGAAACTCTTTGGATATTCAGCAACTGGCAAGGCTGAGGGCTGAAGGAGTGGCTGCTGGAGCAGACCTGGAGCCAGGAAAGCAGGTGAGAGGTGGATGCACAGAAGGATTAGGCTGGATCTGAGGCTGGATAGCAAGGAAAGGATGGGCTCCCCACCAGGGAATGGTCACAGCTCCAACCCTGCCAGAGCTCAGGAGTGCTTGGACAAAGCTCCCAGGCACAGGGTGGGGTTCTTGGGGTGTCTTGGGCTGGGCCGGGGGTTGGACCCCATGACCCTTGGGGGCCCCTTCCAGCTCAGGATATTCCATGGCACTGATTCTAAGGGAGAGACGTCCCAGCTGAGCCTCTGCTGCTGGGAGCTGCTGGGGAGGCTGGGGCTGGGGATCTCCCAGCACAAGGAGTTACCTGTTGTTGAGGAAGACCAGGGCTGTGATGCCGGATTGTCCTTCATCGTTGCTGCTGCGGAGGGTCCCCTCGATGGCGTCCCAAACCTGGGGGACGAGGGGTCACTGCGGTGACACTGGCCAGAGGAGCACTGGACACAGCGATCCTGAACAGCTCCCTGGGCTGTGCTCCCAGCCCTGAGCTGAGTGAGCAGGTCACAGCTCCCAGGCTGTGTGACCTCCTGCCTCCCATTACTGCAGCCCTGCTCCTCACCTCCACCTTAGTGCCCCTGCTCCTCATTTCCATCTTCCTGTTACTGCAGCCCTGCTTCTCACCTCCACCTTCCCATTATTGTGTCCCTGCTCCTCACCTCCACCTTTCCATTATTGTGTCCCTGCTCCTCACCTCCACCTTCCTGTTACTGCAGCCCTGCTTCTCACCTCTACCTCCCTGTTACTGTGTCCCTGCTCCTCACCTTTGCCTTCCTATTACAGTGTTCTTATTCCTCATCTTCACCTGTTATTGTGCCCGTTCCTCACCTCCAGCTTCCCATTACTGTGTCCCTGCTCCTCACCTTTGCCTTCCCATTCCTGTGCCCCTGCTCCTCACCTCCACCCTCCCATTACTGTGTCCCTCTTCACCTCCACCCTCCCATTATTGTGCCCCTGCTTCTCACCTTTGCCTTCCCATTACTGTGTCCCTGCTCCTCACCTTTGCCTTCCTATTACAGTGTCCTTATTCCTCATCTCCACCTGTTACTGTGTCCCTTGTTCCTCACCTCCACCTCCCCATTACTGTGCCCCTGTTCCTCACCACCCTCCCATTATTGTGTCCCTGCTCCTCACCTCCACCTGTTAGCGTCCCTGCTCCTCACCTTTGCCTTCCCATTACTGTGTCCTTATTCCTCATCACCTGTTGCTGTCCCTGCTCCTCCCCTCCACCTCCCCGTTGCTGTGTCCTGCTCCTCACCTCCAGCTTCCCGTTGCTCCTGCCAGCCACGATCAGGTTCCCCTGCAGCTCCAGGCTCCAGACAGAGCTCTCCATGTCCCCTCCCCAGGCGGGCAGGGCCGGGGCGGTGTCACAGCCCGCACACGCCTCCTCCCCGGGGCTGCGCTCCCCGAGGCTGCGCCGCCGCCCGCCGCAGCCGCCCTCGTCGGAGGCGCAGCCCGGGGAGCGGCCGCTGCTGCCCCCGCAGAGCCCGGCGGGGCCGTGCGGGGCAGAGAGCCCCGGGAAGTTCATGCTCCTGCAGCCGGAGCTGCCGTGCTCCTCGTAGACCTTCCCGACCAGGCTGCTGAAGTCGTATCCCGAGTCCTTGTGGCGAGCGCCCACGGCCCGCAGCCGCGGCTCCGACTCGGCCGCCTTGGCGTGCTCCGAGAAGTTGGTGTCGATGAGGGAGGTGAGGTCGGGCTGGTCACAGAACAGGGGTGGCTGCGGGGGGCCCAGCAGACGTTTCAGCTGGTGGCTGCTCTCAAAGGAGTCCTCCAGCCCGTTCTTCCCCTCCGGGCTGGGATCCCACACCTCCTGGTAGTCGAAGATGCCGCTGCTGTCCCTGCGCAGCCTGCGAGGAGCGACAAGAGCTCAGCCCCTCTGCTGGCCACGGGGCTGTGGGGACACGGGGACACGGGCAGGGCCCTACCTGGGCTTGGGGATGACGGTGAGGCAGTCGCCCGTCTGCGCGTCCCACACGCGGATCTGCCCCACCAGGCAGCAGCTCACCAGCAGCATCCCGTCGCTGGCCAGACACTCGATGTCCTGTGAGGGAGGAAGGACAAGCACGGCTCAGTGGGGCACCACCGAGGCCTTTGGGTCCTGAGCACGGCCTGCTGTGGCTGAAGAACTGCAGAGATGATGGAATTGATGTCAGAAGTGACTGGCTTGGGGACAGTGAGGACCTGGATGTCACTGGCAGTGCCCAAGGCCAGGTTGGACAGAGCCTGGAGCACCCTGGGATAGTGGAAGGTGTCCCTGCCCATGGCAGGGGTGGCACTGGATGAGTTTCAAGGTTCCTTTCAACTCTGTGATCCTGGGATTCCAGGATCTCTGCCCAGAGATCTCAGTGAGCACTGGACTGCTCCAACAGACTCCATCTGTCTTGCCTCCCCTAAAAAATTCTGTCCCAGTTTGCAGGCAGGATCAGGAGCAGAGATTCAACTTCTTTGGGAGACACAGCACAGCATTTAAAACTCATCTCTCTGGATACCCAGGAGCTTTGTTTCATCTCAGAACAGGAAGAATCCCAGAGTTCCCCAGAGCACTGAGACACACCTGTGACTGATCCCCACCCTGTCACCCAGCCCAGAGCACCCAGTGCCACATCCAGTTGTCCCGTGGACCTCAGGGATGTGGAGGTATCCCAGCTGTCCTAGGTTCCAATGTAAAATTGTGCCCAAGGTCTGTATTCTATCCCCATGAACCCTTGGAGCCAAGGTGGGGCAGTGTTTTCCTTATCTCCTGTTAACGAGCCCAACGATGCCTTGCCACCTGACTCATAGATAACTTCCTCCGGGAGTTATCTCTGGTTAATGGGCCATCAAGGACCCACTGCATGACTCATGGAATGAGATCATCCCATTGTGAGATGCTCTGCCCAGGGGGAGGAGCCAAGCATTCCCACCTGGATATAATCCAGGGTTTGAGACATCACGAGCAGCTTTTATCCACTGGACTCCCAGAGGAGACAAGAGCTACCAGACGGAATCACTGCTTGGACAAGAACATCTCATCTGGTTCCACTGGATTCCTGGAGAAAGACTGGACCCTTCTCACCATCCCTGGACCCTTCTCACCATCCCTGGACCCTTCTCACCATCCCTGGACCTTTCTCTCTCAAGATCATCTCTACTCCAACAAAACCACATCTGCCACTCCAGGAGAACTTACTTTTGGACTGCTTCAAACACCCTGACCAACAGGGTGTCAGGTTGTATTGTTCCATTTATTTTATTTTATTTTTTTTTCTTCTCTTCTCCTATTAAATTGTATCTCTGACTGGGAGTCTCACTGGTTTTGCTTTCAAACCAGCACACCAGCAAAGCAGGAACCAGAGGCGGCAATGCTGGGAAATGGCAGAGAGCACGTCCCAGGAGGAGATGAGAACGTGCTGCAGGAACCACCACGCCCCAGAACCCTTTCTGTATTTGTCTCTGGGCTGTGCCTACCATCAGGTGTCCCCTGAGGACCAGGGGCACGATCTCAGTCTCGGGGGGGGAGTAGCCGTAGTCGTCGCAGGGCAGGTCCCCCCGGCGGCGCCGGCCCGGCCCGTTCTGCCCGTAGTTCTTGGGGCACAGCACCCGGTAGAGGCAGAAGAGCAGCAGCACCAGCAGCATGCCCGAGGCCAGCCCCAGGGCAGCCACCCTGCAGAGACACACAGACAAGCAGGTAAGGAAAGAAACCTCCATTTTCTAACCCGAGGATAGATTTGGGAAGCGCCGCACCAGGATTATTCGTGTGCTGGTCTGAATTTCTCGGCTTCTCAACGGATTACAGAGATTGGTTGGAAGTTAAGGGGAAGTTTAGTGAGAAAATGGCAATTTCAACAAGATTTTGAGACTTCTCTGTAAGGAAAGTAACAAGCAACTGAGAGTTTAAGAAAACACCAGCTGGGGACTGGGATAATGCAGCGTGTTCAGCACCTGCAGATTCAGGCAGGGGTTGTGAGCCGTCCTCTCTGGAGGGAGGGAAGCTCCTTGCACTGGAGTTTGATCTAACACCCAATAAATCGTTAGCAAATTATGATGGTGGCTGCCCCTGCATCCCTGGAAGTGCCCAAGGCCAGGCTGGACGGGGCTTGCAGCAACCTGGGATAGTGAGAGGTGTCCCTGCCCATGGCACAGAGTGGGACCTGGATGAGTTTTAAGGTCCCTTCCAACCCGAGCCATTCTGGGGCTCAATGAAATCACATTTAAACCCCCAAATGGACCTTCTGTCCTCATCACCCAGTGACCAGCCCCGTGATGCAGCAGGAGCACCAAGGGCCTCCGTGCACAGCCCACGCCTGCCCTCAGCTGATGGAGAACTGCCAGCAGAGACCGATCTCATTTGGCACTGCAGCATCCTGAGCTTTGGCACTGAAGCTTCAGGAGCTCCCCTGGTCTCCCCAGCAGAAGGATGGGCCCAAAGCAGCCCCCCAAGGTCAGGAGGTTGCGCCGGGACGTTTTACTTGTACAAGGTGACATCCTGGTGGCCGCGGGGCTGCTCCGGCGGTGCTCCCGTGTCCGGCTTGCCCGCCAGGAAAGGGTGGGAGCGGGAGGCTTCCTGGGGATGCCGCACCTCCAGCACCTCCTGCGGCTTCAGGTAGAGCGTGACGGGGATGGCCGGCAGGATGCTGATGTACCTGAGGGGACAGGGAGAGCGGGCACCGCTCACTGGGCAGCCATGGCAGGTCTCAGGGTGTAACTGAGGGTGATCTGAACTGAGGATCTCCTCGGAAATGCTCTCTGAAGTTATTCCCCAGGTTTTAGCCCTTCAGTGAAGTCCTGGTGAGATCAAGTGGATCCCATGAATTTAAGGAAGGATCTAGTTCCCTGTGAGCTGCAGGCTGGGAGGTCTCACCAAGAAGTTTCTTCAGCTCAGATGTCTCTTCCTCACAGGTAATATTTCCATCACTTAGAGCTGATTGTATCAGACAATTGTGGAATTGCTGAGGTTGGAAAAGCCCTCTGACACCATCAAGTCTGACTGCTCCCCCTTGTGCTGCCAAGGCCACCCCTGACCATGTCCCCAAGTGCCACATCCACAGGGGATTTTTAAATCCCTCCAGGGGTGGGGACTCCACTCCTGTCCTGGGCAGCTGTGCCAGGGCTGGAGAGCCCTTTTGGGGAAGGAATTTTCCCAATTTCCACTCTGAGCCTGCCCTGGCCCAGCCTGGGGCCGTTCCCTCTCCTCCTGTCCCTGTTCCCCCTCAGCTGTCCCCTCCTGGCAGGGACTTGCAGAGAGCCATAAGGTCCCCCCCTGAGCCTCCTTTTCTTGTTTTGCAAAATCTAAAACCTCACTTCCAGGGTCAAGGAAGGCACAAGACAACAAACACACAAACCACCCAGGAGCACAGAGAGAAAACAACCCTGATCTGATTCCCAGAGGAGCAGCCCTGCAGGGTTTGTGAGCTCTGCCCACCCCAGGGGACCTGCTCAGCAGCTCCTCCCAAACCCACCAGGAATGAGCCAGGTTATGTGAGTCAGGAGCACAAAGGACAGAAGGAAGACAAACCCTTAGGGTCAGCTGCCCAGATCCCAGTGCCTGTGGCACCCCACGCCAGCCCACTTGCCTCTTGGCCAGGGTGATGTTGTAGTAGCTGAAGAGGGCCGGCCAGTGCCTGAAGGAAAGCTTCCTCCAGATCTCCTCATCCTCTGCTCCCCAGGTCAGCTCTGCTTCCGCTCCCAGCTCCAGCTGCCCGTTCCCTCTGCCCTCGGCTCCCTGGGCCCAGGGGTGCTGGTTGGGCTCCAGCCCTGGGGGCTGCTCCCGCTGCTGCGTTTGGTTCTCCGACAGCTGCACCGGCTCCGAGGGGAAGACGGAGAGGTCGACCTTGGGGTCCCCAGCAGGCAGGACCCCTCCAGGAACGGGCATGGGAGGCAGCCCCGCGTCCCCCAGGGGACTCTGCTCGGTGACCTGGGAGGTGAGGTAGGTGCGGAGCCCGGCAGGGTCGGTGTAAACCAGGATCCCGATCCAGATCACTGTCCCGGCCTGTGCAGGGTGAGCAGAGACACAGCTCCCTTCAGTGCCAGTGCCCTCCTGAGCTGCCCCCCCTGTTCCAGGGACACAGCTCCCTTCAGTGCCACCTCCCTGAGCCTTCCTGAGCTCACAGGTACCCCCTGTTCCAGGGACACAGCTCCCTTCGGTGCCACCACCCTGTGCCCTCCTGAGCTCACAGGTACCCCCTGTTCCAGGGACACAGCTCCCTTCAGTGCCACCACCCTGACCTCTCCTGAGCTGACCCACGGGTCACAGGTACCCCCTGTTCCAGAGACACAGCTCCCTTCAGTGCCACCACCCTGACCTCTCCTGAGCTGACCCACGGGTCACAGGTACCTCCTGTTTCAGGGACACAGCTCCCTTCAGTGCCACCACCCTGAGCCCTCCTGAGCTCACAGGTACCCTCTGTTCCAGGGACACAGCTCCCTTCAGTGCCACCACCCTGAGCCCTCCTGAGCTGACCCACGGGTCACAGGTGCCCCCTGTTCCCTGCAGCCTCACTGCCAGCACTGCTCCTTGGGGAGGATTTGCAGCACTGCCCAGCACACACAGAACCTGGACACCGTTTCTGTGATCCACGTGATGGTCAGAACCCAACATCTCCCCCCAAACGTGCAGCAGGAAGGAGACTCGGCGCTGGCAGCTGGGACCAGCACGGCTGGCACCTCCAAGCAGGGCTGGAAGGGCTCCGTTTGGGGGTTTGGGTCCACACTTGTGCAAGAGCCACTGCTCTGGGACCATGTGGGGACTGAACTCAGACTGCCAGTGCTGCCTGACTGGGCTGGGAACACAGAGATCCTCTAATTCCCGTAAAGACATCCCAGAGACAGGGGGGACAAGCAGGACCAGACATGCTGTGGCTTTGTAAAGAAAGAAACCTTAAGCAAAATATCTCCTCAACACCTTTGGTCCTCCTGTGCAGGAACAAACTGTGACTTCTGCTTATAAAATCACCTGAGGGCTCAGCCAGCCTTGGAAATGGTCTGCTGGATCCCATGGGGCAGCACCAGAGTGCTGTGGGGACCAGGACATGGAGGTGTGGCAGGCCTGGCTGCTGTGGGTGACACTGGGGTGGACAGGGGGGCCAGCCTGGCCATGTGGAGCCAGCAGCTGGGGACCATGCGGGTGCGAGCCTGGCTGCTGTGGGTGCCCAGGGGCAGGCAGAGGTGGCAGCCCAGCTGCTGTGGGTGCTGGCCTGGCCACTGTAGGTGGAAGTGGAGCAGGCAGGGGTGTCAGCCCAGCTGCTATGGGTGACACTGGGGCAGGCAGGGGTGCCAGCCTGGCCACTGTGGGTGATACTGGGGCTAGCCCAGCTGCTGTGGGTGTCTGGGAGCAGGCAGCAGTGCCAGCCCAGCCATGTGGGTGCCAGCCTGCCTGTGCAGGTGCCCAGGGGCAGGCAGGGCTGCCAGCCTGGCTGCTGTGGGTGACACTGGGCAGGCAGCAGTGCCAGCCTGGCCACTGTGGATAACAATGGGGCAGGCAGCGGGGCCAGCCCAGCTGCTGCAGGTGCCTGGGGATGGGCAGGGCTGCCAGCCTGGCCGCTGTGGGTGACACTGGGGCAGGCAGAGCTGCCAGCCCACCCTTCAGGTGCCCAGGGGCAGGCAGCAGTGCCAGCCTGGCTGCTGTGGGTGACACTGTGGCCAGCCCACCCCCGTGCAGTGCCCCCCCACCACGTACCATGATGAGGCGCTGCGCCAGGCGCGTGCGGGCGAAGAAGTAGATGACGCGCAGGCGCTTGGGCAGGCGCAGGTTGCGCAGCGAGGACGGCTGCAGGGTGATGGTGTGCGGCGTCTGCGGCGCCGCCGGGCGCAGCGCCGGCACGCGGGCACGGCACGGCGCCTTGGCCGCCGCCAGGCACGACTCGGGGGGCAGCCGCTTGTTCAGGTCGGCCAGCTGCAACAGACACGAGAGACACGAGAGACATGAGACACAACAGACACAAGAGACATGAGACACGAGAGACATGAGACACGAGAGACATGAGACACGAGAGACATGAGACATGAGAGACATGAGACACGAGAGACATGAGACACGAGAGACATGAGACATGAGAGACATGAGACACGAGAGACACGAGAGACAACAGACACGAGACATGAGACACGAGAGACATGAGACACGAGAGACATGAGACATGAGAGACATGAGACACGAGAGACATGAGACATGAGAGACATGAGACATGAGAGACATGAGACACGAGAGACACGAGAGACACGAGACACGAGAGACATGAGACACGAGAGACACGAGAGACATGAGAGACACGAGAGACACGAGACACAAGAGACATGAGACACGAGAGACACAAGAGACATGAGACATGAGAGACATGAGACACGAGAGACACAAGAGACATGAGACATGAGAGACATGAGAGACACAGACAGACACACAGAGGTCAGGGATGACAGGGTGATGGGATGAGGGATTCTCCCCCCAGGGTCGTGGTGGTGACCCTGTCTCCTTCCAGCCCATTTACCCCAGATCTGCATGCTTACAGACTCAGGGAATCATGGAATGGTTGGGATGGAAGGGACCTGTCAGGGGGTGACGGGGTGAGGGATTCCCCACCGGGGTCGTGGTGGTGACCCTGTCTCCTTTCAGCCCATTCATCTCAAATCTGCACATTTATAGACTCAGGGAATCACGGAATGGTTGGGATGGAAGGGACCTCAAAGGCCACCCAGTGCCATGGGCAGGGACACCTTCCTCTATCCTAGGCTGCTCCAAGTCCTCTCCAACCTGGCCTTGGAGCAGGGATCCAGGGGCAGCCACAGCTGCTCTGGGCACCCTGTGCCAGGGCCGGCCCACCCTCCCAGAGAAGTTTTTCCTAATATCCAACGTAAACCTTCTCTCTGTCAGTTTGAAGACATTCCCCCTTAACCTGTCTAAAGTCTCTCTGTCTTTCTTGTGGGCTCCCTTCAGGTCCTGGAAGGTCTCCAGCAGCTCTCTAAGCTTTCCTTCTCCAGGCTGTAAAATCCCAATTCTCTCAGAGCAGAGCTGCTCTAATCAACTTGATGCCTCCCCTGGATTTGCTCCCACAGCTCCGTGTTCCTCCTAAGAGCATCTTTTCCCTCAAGTGTTCTGTTCCCAATCTGTGTGTGTACCCAAGCAAGTACAGAACCAGAACTTTACCAGCTCAGGATGAGAGGAAACAGCCTCAAATTGAGCAGGGAAAGTTTAGGTTAGGACAATTAAATTAAAAATTAAATATTAGGACAAATCTCTTTCTGGAATGGGCTGTCCATCCCTGGAATCCCCATCCCTGGGGGGATTTAACAGCCACTTGGATGTGGCACCTGAGGGCAGGGGTGAACACAGTGGTGGTGCTGAGGAATGGCTGGACTCCACGATCTTTTCCAACCTCAGTGAATTTCTGGTTCTGCTCCTTTTTCTCTTTAGGGGGTGGGGTGCTGGTGCTGTGCTCCCCGTGCCCCCCACGATCTTTTCCAACCTCAGTGAATTTCTGGTTCTGTTCCTTTTTCTCTTTAGGGGGTGGGGTGCTGGTGCTGTGCCCCCCATGCTCACCTCCATGCGGCGGATGTCGATGGACAGCACCGTGGTGAAGAAGAACATCTGCAGGAAGAAGTCTGACACCAGCCCCACCACGGCGAAGAGGCAGAACTCCTGCAGGTGGGACACAGGGATCAGCTCCCACCTCACCCCACAGCGAGGGACACTCAGCAGAGTTTCACTGACAATCCCCATGATCCACCTCTTGTATGGGCTGAGAGTTCAGCGCTGGGTGAGGCCACGTGAGAATCCAACAATATTTGTTCTAATTCACTTCCTTTGTTCTTTTTGGCCACAAGCCATCGAACCCCTGGGACTCTGCTCCCGGGAAACAAGGGACAGGATGAGAGGAAAAGGCCTCAGGTCGTGCCAGGGGAGATTTAGGCTGGAAATTGGACAATTTCTTTCCCAAAAGGGGCTGTTAGGCACTGGAACTGCCCAGGGCAGGGGTGGAGTCCCCATTGCTGGAGGGATTTAACAGCTGTGACACTTGGGGACATGGGATAGTGGTGGCCCTGGCAGTGCTTGGTGGCCTCCAAGGCTTTTCCAAGCCAGACAATTCCCTGACTCTGTGCCCCTGCAGTGCCTCAGGCTCCGTGCTGCCAGCCCCACTCACCTGGATGGCCGGGACCAGGGTGAAGTACCCGATGAGGATGATCCCCAGCTCCGTTGCCATGTTCTTCATGATGGACCAGCTCTCGTTACTCAGGCCTGGGGAAGGGCAAGGACAGGTCAGGGGAGCCTCTTCACTGTGCCAGGCATGGACACAGCAAAAGGAGCTGCCTTTCCCCTCTTTAATCTACCAAAAAGGCCCCTCTGGGCTAAAATTACTGAGTGCAAAAGCCCACTGAAGTTCTGAGTCCTGTTTCCCATCTAGGATCCAAACCACCTGTATTTTTACAACTAAAATCAGTATCGCTCTAGAATCTCTTCTCCCTGATGTTTAGGAACAGCTTTGAAGATTGCAAATCCCATTTATCCGTGGTGTGAGCCCGCTCAAATCCTTCCACAGGCACAGAGCATTAATAGAAATGGAAAAGGGAATTTTGTCACACACTCAGGGGAATTTTGTAGGACCTGTGTTCTGCACTTCTGATATCCACGATCTGAGGACAGTGCTCAGTATCCACACCAGGAGACCCAGCTCTCCCTTACTGATTTTTTTTTTTTTATATATTTATTTAGCCTGTTTCAGTCAACAATTCCAAAAAGCAGTGCCCACAACAACAGCATTATCACAGAACCACAGAATTTCTAGGTTGGAAGAGACCTTCAAGATCATCGAGTCCAACCCAGCTCTAACACCTCAACTAGACCATGGCACCCAGTGCCACATCCAAGCTTTTTTTTCTTAAACACATCCAGGGATGGTGACTCCACCACCTCCCCGGGCAGGCCATTCCAATATTTTATCACTCCTTCTATGAAAAACCTTTTCCTGATATCCAATCTATATTTCCCTTGATGCAGCTTGAGGCTGTGTCCTCTGGTTCTGTCTGCTGTTGCCTGGAGAAAGAGACCAACCCCCAACTGACTGCAACCACCCTTCAGGGAGTTGTAGAGAGTGATAAGATCACCTCTGAGTCTCCTTTTCTCCAGGCTGAACAACCCTCAGTGGTTCCTCACAGGGTTTGTGTTCCAAGCCCCTCACCAGCCTTGCTGCCTCCTCTGGACACGCTCAAGCATCTCAATGTCCTTCCTCAACTGAGGGGCCCTTATGTTCTTGGAATTCCAAACAAAAGGCTGTACAAGCCACCTTGTTTCCATCCCAGAGCTGAAGGAGACCATTCCCCCTCTCCCAGCCCCTGGCTTTCCCCAGTTTTCCCCCTCTGCAGCCCCCCAGAGCAGGATCCCACCTTGGGCGATGCGCAGCTTCACCTCCAGGTCCACGGGCGTGGACACCACGGACTTGGTGAGGACCAGCACGTTCTCCAGGCCAATCACCACCACCAGGTATGGGAATATCTCTCTGGAGGGAAGAGAGGCAGAACTGAGGAGGAGATCCATGGGGAGAAAGAAGGGAAAGAGGAGCCAACACACACCCCTGGGAGCTGAAGTGAAGAGACACCACCCTGTGCCCCAACCCCACCCCTCAGTGTCACACTGTGCAAGGAAAAGGTTTGTGTTTCCTCTGCCTTGGGCAGGAATCTCCCATTTCTGCAAAGCTGTAGGAATTCCTGGGAAATGCCCACTGTGGAACACCACTAAATTCATCTTGGTGTTCCCAGGGTGGGGACAGAGCCCTGTGCTCTCCAGCATGGGGTACAACAACAGATGGAGCTGGCACACCCTGTGAGGGGCTGGGGAATCACTCACTCAGCAGGGAGGGGCAGGGAGCGTGTCCCACCTCCTTTAAGGATCATCCCACTCCACCCCCTGCCATTTGCAAGGACATCTTCCTCTATCCCAGTGTCCAACCTGGCCTTGGACACTTCCAGGGATCAGGGGCAGCCACAGCTTCTCTGGGAAATCCATTCCAGTCCCTTGCCACCCTCAGAGGGAAGGATTTCTGCTGTCTATCTCACCTAAATTTCCCCTCTTTCAGTTTGAACCACTGCTCCTTGTCCTATCACTGTAGTTCCTGATGAAGAATCCCTCTCCAGCTTCCCTGTAGGCTCCCTCAGACACTGGAAGGGGGGAATGTCAGTGAATGTCCACAGTGAGTGATAAAACCACCAACACAGGTAAGCCTCTCGTGGGCAGCCTCTTTGTTTGTGCCCGAGAATCCAAAACTCAGCAAGAACAACCCAGGCCTGCCTTTAATTAAAGCATTTCCAGCTCATAAGCTGTGTGAGCCCTCCAGGCAGCACCAGCACGGGACAGAGATGGGAGATAAGCTCCTTGGGGATGGCAATCTCTGAACTGTGGCTGGGGGAGAGCCTGTTCAGCTCCAGGAATAACTGTTATCCCAGCAATTCCCCCTGCTCCAGGCACACAGAGCCAACTGCTCAGCATCTCCAGGACTGGCCACCTCTGTAGCCATGGTTGGTGCTGTGATGTTTGGGTTTCTCTGAATTTTTTTCTCAGGCACTGTTCTGTCAACAAAAGACACATTTTCCTAACAGTAACCTATGCTTACATTCCTTTTTCTAAGAGGGACTTCTTCTTGATGTCCCTCTGACTTGACCAACGCAGTTAAAAAAGTTTCTCTTTCTTTCACCCCTTGGGTGGTTCTTTGTAAAACAACATAAAGGGAAAAAAAATCCCTGAATGATAAAGATTGAAGTAATTTCAGCCTTCTGACCTCAAGAGTCCGTGTCGTTGTCATCTCAAACGACATCCCACCTCCCCTGCCTCCCTGGAGAGCAGGTGCTGGTGCTGCAGCCCAGGAGCTGCTCCCCAGGCCAGAAGCTGCTCCCCCAGGCCAGGAGCTGCTCCCCCAGGCCAGGAGCTGCTCCCCAGGTTAGGAGCTGCTCCCCAGTCCAGGAGCTGCTCCCCCAGCCCAGGAGCTGCTCCCCCAAGCCAGGAGCTGCTCCCGCAGCTCAGGAGCTGCTCCCCAGGTCAGGAGCTTCTCCCCCTGCCCAGGAGCTGCTCCCTAGGCCAGGAGCTTCTCCCCCAGCCCAGGAGCTGCCCCCCAGCTCAGGAGCTGCTCCCCCATGCCAGGAGCTGCTCCCCCAGGCCAGGAGCTGATCCCCAGGCCAGGAGCTGATCCCCAGGCCAGGAGCTGCCCCCCCAGGCCAGGAGCTGCTCCCCCAGCTCAGGAGCTGCTCCCCAGCCCAGGAGCTGCTCCCCAGCCCAGGAGCTGCTCCCCCAGGCCAGGAGCTGCCGCCCAGGCCAGGAGCTGCTCCCCAGCCCAGCAGCTGCTCCCCCACCTCAGGAGCTGCTCCCCCAGGTCAGGAGCTGCTCCCCCAGGCCAGGAGCTGCTCCCCCAGCCCGGGAGCTGCTCCCCAGGCCAGGAGCTGCTCCCCCAGGCCAGGAGCTGCTCCCCCAGCCCGGGAGCTGCTCCCCAGGCCAGGAGCTGCTCCCCCAGGCCAGGAGCTGCTCCCCCAGCCCAGGAGCTGTCCCCCAGGCCCTGGCAGGGCTGGCACCTACCCGCCGTTGAGCGTGGGCGTGAGGCCGAAGAGGGTGCAGAGCCCCACGGACATGAGCAGGGAGCTGAGCACCGTCACCACCGCTGCCAGCGCCAGGCCCCACTTGGACTTCACCATGTCGATCTTGCCTGGAAAAGAGCCCCAGCCCCGTCAACAGGGACAGCAAAGGGGATCAGCACCCACAGGGAGCAGCTTCAGGGGTCACTGGACAGCCCCCAGCCCGGGGGGAAGGAACTGCAGTGCTCTGAGTGCAGCTCCCAGGACGAGGCTGGGACAGGGGACAATGCTGCTTCAGTCACACCAGTGCCAGCACTGCACTGAGGTGGGACAAACCAAACTGGAGTGTGGCCAGAGAGGTCTAAACCCACCAGCTCAGAAGGTGTGTGATCTGATAATGGATGAAACAAACTGTGGGGAAAAGGCATTCCTGTGGCATCTAAAGGTGCCTAAGGCAGAAAACACCTTGGAAGGTATCAAAGAACCACGGAATAGTTTGGGCTGGAAGGGATATTAAAGATTGCACTGTTCCAGCCCCTGCTGTGGAAAGGGATGCCTTCCACTGTCCCAGGCCTTGGACACTTCCAGGGGTGGGGAAACACCTCCAGCTGGGGAGGTGGATCACAAGGAATAACAGCACACCGGCTAAAAGGGGCAAATTAGCAGCAATCAGGTAACCAGTTCCTCATTCTCCCCGTGACAGTTCAGGGTAGAATTTCAACACCTCCTCCCCTGCCCCAAAGAGATGGGAAGTGCAGCAGTGCTCCAGCCAGGAGCCTGCAGCCCTGAGCCCCCAGCCCGGTGCCCCCCAAACCCACGTGTGGAGAAGTAGATATAGGCGAAGAGGATGATGTAGGTGGTGACGAGCGGGATGAGCTCGGCGATGCCGATCTCCTCCTTGAAGTGCACGTGGACCACGTTGTCCTCCCGCAGGCTGCAGTTGGGGCTGGGGTGCAGCAGCTTCAGGCGGGAGCGGAGGCTGCTCAGGAACCTGGGGAAGAGCAGCACCCTGGTCAGGAACTACAGCCACTCACCCTGTCCCATGGAGCAGCTCGCAGCTCCTGCGGGAGCGCAGCAGGAGGAAGCTCCATGGCTTCACCTGGACCACCAAGGCATGGTTCTCTCCAGGCTTTGCTCCCAAGCCTGCTCCTTGCTGGCCCCAACCACCCAGACCTTGATTTCTACAAAGGTGTGCTGAGCAGACTCGTCAAAACTTTATTTAAAGCAAAGGCTCCTTAACCACAATCTGGGCTGGTGGAACAGAACACGCCATGGCCTCCAAACTCCCAGGATTTTCCCAGAATTACAGGATTCTGTGTAAAAATGGCTGATGGAAGGTGCCACACAATGGCCCTCTGGAAACTGCTCTGGAAGAGCAAGTTTCAACTCTGGTGCTGCCAATTCCACCCCAGGCATCCCCTGGGGAATTCTGCGCAGCTCAGAGTCCTCAGCTCCACTCGATCCACGCCAGTTTGGCCAACACTGCCAAAGCGTTCCCGCCAGTTGAACCAGTGCTTACTGGAAAGCAAACCAGTCTGTGCACAAGGAACTGGGTCTAACCAGAGCCACCGTGCCCTGGATGCCACAGGACCTCCCCCTGGCAGCTCTGCGTGCTGCAGACCCTGTTGGCCAAGAGGAGCTGAGAACTCTATTACCGTGAAACACAGCAAAGCTCTCTCCCCAGAAAAGCACCTCCAGAGATGCAGGACACTCTGAAGCAGAAGGAAATGGGGAGGGGGAAGAAAAGCTGGGAGTGGGAGTGGGGAAGGCAGCAGCTGTACCCCCAGCAGCCCTCACCTGGCGTCGTAGCGCTGCAGCCCCAGGGTGACGGTGTAGGAGACCACGCGGCGCCGGTTGTAGAGGCTGACGCCGCTGTACCTGCCGGGCAGCCCGAACAGCAGGTCTGCAGGGACACGGGGGGCACAGGGTTACAAGGATTGCTGTGTGTTGGAGAGGATGAAGTTGCTAGGCCCTGCAGAGATGATTTATTAGTAAAAGATTCTAAGAGTATGAGACCTATGAGAGGAATAGAAATGAAAGCAAAATTTGAACTGTAAGATGCTGGGCAGGAAGAAGGTGATTAGACAGCTGAAAAGACTGAGCTGGGTGATTCAGTGACACCAGTGCCAGGACAAAAGGATGAATAAGGGGCTGGACCATCTCAGGTATCAGGGAAAAGGTGGTTTTTCAGGATTTTGGTGTGTAGAGTAGTATTGTAATGTTGTAGTTCCCATAGGCTGTATGTAGATTCTGTAGGTTTTATATCCTGAGGTGATTGGTCGATGCTCATTAGAATATTCACGATAGAAAGGGTTCAAATGGAATGTAACAGGTAACTCGGGCTCTTGCTCTCTTGCTCCCCTGGATCCCTGTCCCTTTAGACCTATGGACTCTTCCCCAGTCAGGCTGCCTTCCCACGACCAATAAACCACGACCAATAAACCACGTGTCCCAAAGAGCATCCAGCTCTTCAGATCACCTCTCTCATCGGACACACCAGCGTGCTTTCTAATAGCTGTGAAACTCTGAGAGGGTTGTAGCTGTGGTTCATGCCTGTGATGTTTGGGTTTTTGTTTGGAAACTCTTTCCCAGACGCTGTTCTGTTAACAAGTGTAGCAGAATTTTCTTAGAGAATGTGGGCACGTGTAGGGAGACAAAGGGAGATGCTGCTGAAAGGCAGTCTCCCCCCTGATATGTTACTGCTGTGCTAATTATCCTACAGTAGAAACAGCCTTGCCCTCACAGCTATGGGCATGATAAAGAGTGAGTTAACTGGTAAGGAGCGAGTTGGAGTCTGTTTGTCGTGCTGAGAAGAACTAGGGACAGGAGGTGGTGTGTCCTGGGTTCCAATGTAAAATTGTGCCCAAGGTCTGTATTCTATCCCCATGAGCCCTTGGAGCCGAGGTGGGGCAGTGTGTTCCTTATCTCCTGTTAATGAGCCCAATAATGCCTTCCTGGAGGAGTTATCTCTGGTTAATGGGCCATCAAGGACCCACTGCATGACTCATGGGATGGAATCATCCCATTGTGAGATGCTCTGCCCAGGGGGAGGAGCCAAGCATTCCCACCTGGATATAATCCAGGGTTTGAGACATCACGAGCAGCTTTTATCCACTGGACTCCCAGAGGAGACAAGAGCTACCAGACAGAATCACTGCTTGGACAAGAACATCTCATCTGGTTCCACTGGATCCCTGGAGGAAGACTGGACCCTTCTCACCATCCCTGGACTCTTCTCATCAACACTGGACCCTTCTCTCTCAGGATCATCTCTACCCCAACAAAACCACATCTGCCACTCCAGGAGGACTCACTTTTGGACTGCTTCAAACACCCTGACCAACAGGGTGTCAGGTTGTATTGGTCCATTTATTTTATTTTAACTTTTTTTTCCTCTCTTCTCCTATTAAATTGTATCTCTGACTGGAGTCTCACTGGTTTTGCTTTCAAACCAGCACATGGTGCAAGGACCAGAACAGGTGAGCTGCTGTATGTAGGACAGACAGGGTTAGGGGGCCGTGCCAGAGCCAGAGCTGTGTGGAGCTGCTCTTGGGAGGCTACAGAGCAAAGGTACAGGGGAGACATTTTGAATATCAAGATGCTGATGCTTGAAGCCTGCTGATGATTCTAAGGAAGCACCTGGAGTGCAAGTGCAGTGTCTGTGTTGACTGCTGCCACAGGCATGAAGCATTTTGGGATGAGATTTGAACTACCCCAAACTGGGCCTCAGCTTCAGGCCTGTCTAGGAGTAGCCAGACCTGTGTCACAGTTAGAAATTCACTTTAAGGTGTGTTTTAGTATTTGATAGCATAGTTATAGTGTGGTTACGGTGGTTTCCTTCAGGGTGAAATTGTTTACATGCTTTTAACACTGAATGCCAATCAGAAAACACCTGTAACTATTTCAAACTATTTGAAAGTGTATTTAACCCCCCTCTTTGGGAGAATAAAGAGAGAATGCATGATCTAACCATGTTGGTCTACTCTGACCAGCTTCCCAAATTAATTAGAAGTCCCCTGGTTTCAAACAAGAGCCACATTTTCCTAACCATAACCTGTGTTTACATTCCTTTCCCTAGGAGGGACTTCTTCTTGATGACCAATGTGATTGAAGAAGTTTGTCTTTCTTCCACCCCTTGGGTGATTCTTTATAAAATAGTATAAAGGGAAGAAATTCACGGGTGATAAAGTTTGATTTGGAGTCATTTCAGCCTTCTGAGCTCGGAGACTGTGTTGTTGTGATCTTAAACAGCATCAGAGGGTGGCCAGGGGTGGTGGTGGTGGTTGGGAAGGGAAAAAAGGCCTGGGCTTGCTAGCTAAGGGCAGTGTTTGAACCAAAGCAAGTATGGCTTTGTTGGGGGGAATTGAATATGATCGCTGTTTGGCTGAATCACAGGAAATTTTTTGCTTGGGTAAAATCAACAGAACAATATGGGTTAAATAATCAATACAGAGCGGTGTAGCTGGAGGGTATAAAAACATGTTTGTCACAAATCACTGTGGTTCTCAGAGCTCTCAATGAAAGCACCTGCATATAAATCATTCTGTGATTATGTTCTGACACTAACAACAAGGCTCACATCAGGGAAAAGCACACACACACACACCAGGGGGGTCCTGGTCAGCAGCACCACTGGGGATGGCTGCTCTCATCCCTGGGATCTCCCTGCACTGCTGCTCTCATCCCTGGGATATCCCTGCACTGCTGCTCTCATCCCTGGGATATCCTGCACTGCTCTCAGCCCCTGGGATATCCCTGCGCTGCTGCTCTCATCCCTGGGATATCCCTGCACTGCTGCTCTCATCCCTGGGATATCCCTGCACTGCTCTCATCCCTGGGATATCCCTGCACTGCTGCTCCCATCCCCTGGGATATCCCTGCACTGCTCTCATCCCTGGGATATCCCTGCACTGCTCTCATCCCTGGGATATCCCTGCACTTCCCAGTGCTCTGGGGTGACCCAGTGGGTGAAGTCACACCTGTGGCAGCTCCACGTGCTCCAGCCACAGCCAGCTCACACTCTGGATGCTCCAAAATAACCTTTAAAGCAAACTTCCTGTAGGGTTGCAAACCCCTTTTCAAACATGTTTTCAAACACTTCCAGAACTCTGAAGTTCCTTTAAAAATGCAGGATTCAGTCTGCATTCAAACCAGCATTTCCTCTGGCATTGTGGAACCACTAACGATCTCACACACGGTCAGAGGGTTTTTTTTTTTTATAATTAAGAGATAAAAATTCTTTTGTGATATCCATTGTCAGCTTGGGCTGTGTGCAAGGAATTAGAACACACAAGGGAGCGGGATGGAGGCTGATTTATCTGTGACAGTGAGGCAGCTTTTGAACGTGACAGAGGGAAAAGCCAGGCTGGAGCCTGTGTAGAACGGGAGGAACAAAAACCCTGCTATTTTTACCTGCAGAAAGAAGCCCAGCTGAGTGATTCATTCACTTCTCACAAATACAGATCAGGGCTCCAATACACATAAAAAATGAGAGACAACAAAGGCAGGGCAGCTTGGGCTGCTGTGAATAACAAAACGCTGCCCAAACTGGCACCCTCAGCAATCCAGGTGTTGGAATCAGTGAGGATTCATTCACTTCTCAGACATACAGATCAGGGCTCCAATACACATTAAAAAATGAGAGACAATGAAGACAGGGCAGCTTGGGCTGCTGTGAATAACAAAACGCTGCCCAAACTGGCACCCTCAGCAATCCAGGTGTTAGAATCAGTGAGGATTCATTCACTTCTCACAAATACACATCAGGGCTCCAATACACATCAAAAAATGAGAGAGAACAAAGACAGGGCAGCTTGGGCTGACAAAACGCTGCCCAAACCAGCACTCTCAGCAATCCAGGTGTTGGAATCAGTGAGGATTCATTCACTTCTCACAAATACACATCAGGGCTCCAATACACATAAAAAAATGAGAGACAACAAAGACAGGGCAGCTTGGGCTGACAAAACGCTGCCCAAACTGGCACTCTCAGCAATTCAGGTGTTGGAATCAGTGAGGATTCATTCACTTCTCACAAATACACATCAGGGCTCCAATACACACAAAAAATGAGAGACCGGGCAAAGACAGGGCAGCTTGGGCTGCTGTGAATAACAAAACACTGCCCAAACTGGCACCCTCAGCAATCCAGGTGTTGGAATCAGTGAGGATTCATTCACTTCTCAGACTTACAGATCAGGGCTCCAATACACATAAAAAAAATGAGAGACAACAAAGACAGGGCAGCTTGGACTGCTGTGAATAACAAAACACTGCCCAAACCAGCACTCTCAGCAATCCAGGTGTTGGAATCAGTGAGGATTCATTCACTTCTCACAAATACACAGGGCTCTCACAAATAAATCAGGGCTCCAATACACATAAAAAAATGAGAGACAACAAAGACAGGGCAGCTTGGGCTGCTGTGAATAACAAAACACTGCCCAAACTGGCACTCTCAGCAATCCAGGTGTTGGAATTACTGAGGATGGAATAACAATGAAGCTGTAGGCACAACCCTTCAGCTCCCTAGCCCCTCACCTTTGAGAGTGGCCGAGGTCTGCAAGGTCTTTGGCTCATGCTGGTGGATGGTTTTGATGATGTCCGGGTCGGCGTTGAAGCGCTCGCGGTCGTTCTGCCAGAAGTTGCCCGGGGACAGCAGCAGGCAGCCGTGCTCCGGGAGCAGGTTCCTCAGCTTCCTCAGCCCGGGCAGCAGGTCTGTCACCTGCAGGCACACCTCCTCCAGGCTCCTCACCCCGGAGCTGAAAAGGCAAGCACAGGGCTGGGGGACTGTCTTGGGTTGTGGAGCCAGGGGTGTGTGTTCTATTTCATCTGTTGGAAGCAGTTGGGGAGATGTTTTTTCTTTTGTAACTTCTTGTTTGTTCTCTTGTAACTTTGGGGGAGAGAGTGACAGATGCCTTCTGATAATTGGCCAACTGTTAAAACCAGGTGGGGCAGGGTTTGTTATCTCTGTCACCCCTGTCCTCCCTCCAGGGGGATATTTTCTGCTAATGGGCCATTAAGACACCCCTAAAAGCCACATCCCCAAAACAGACCATCCACATTCCATCATCCCAGTGTGAGATGCTCCAACCATTCCTACCTGGATAAAAACTGAGACACAGGAACACCAGGGATCTGGCTTCACCCGGTTCCTGGAGGAAGACTGGACCCCATCTCACCACCACTCGACCCTTGTTCTACAGGATCATCTCTGCTCCACCAGAACCACCTCTGCCACCCCAGGAGGACTCACTTTGGGACTGCTCCCAAGACCCTGACCCACAGGGTGTCAGGTTGTAGCTCTGACTCTGTCAGGGTTTTTCCAAAATTGTTGTTTGTTTGTTTGCTGGTTTGGTTGGGTGGTTTTGTTTTTCTACTACATTTGTATTGTTAATATTCCTAGTGAAGAACTGTTATTCCTATTCCCAAATCTTTCCCTGAAAGCCCTGAATTGCAAAATTATAATTTGGCAGGGGTGAGGGGTTTCCATTCTCCATTCTAAGGGAAACTCCAGCTTTCCCTGGCAGATCCCTGTCTTTCCAAACCAGGACAGGGACCCCACCCAGGCACAGGCAGAGCTGCTGGAGCGTGGCATGGCAGGGACCCGCATCAGGTGGCACTGCTCATCATCCTCCTCCTCCCAGTGAGAACGGGATCTGGGTCTCCCTGGAGCTGTGAACAGGCTCCACAACTCCATCAGCACTTCTGGGTGCTGCCTGACCCCACAGCTCTCGCTCCTCACCCATCTCTGGTAGCACACTTCCACCCGACAGAGAAACTCCCTCTGGAATTCTTCCAGACCCCAAACCCCTCTCCACACCTCTCCCCACCTGCCATGGGTGTTTCACAGGAATCCTGGTCACCCTTCCTGAGCTGGATCCTCTGAGGTGCACAGAGTACTCTAAAATGCACCCAGGATTCAATGCCTGCACCTGGGTGAGGTGTTTTCCCAATTCCTCTGGACCTCAGAGGTTCAGAATTGCACCCAGGTGTAACTGTGCTTGACATAATCCTTATCACCCACTGGTTCCAGCAAGCCCCAGCTCAGGTTTTTACAGCAGGCCCTGCTGGAAGTGCCAGACTGGGACACACAAATGTAACAGCACCATCTCACCAGGAGCTGACCTGATCTCGTGCCAGCGTCTGTGAAAAAGGCATATTGTGTGACTCTATTTACTACATTTACTAACAGATATTTACTATATGTAATATGCTAGTTAGAAAAGGTATGCAATATTAACATTTGAATAATATAGTAAATGTTTTTTATATATATATTTTTTTATATATATATATAATATATATTATATATTATATATTATATATACATTATATGTATTATTATAAACTGAGTTTTTTTTTTTTAACATTAAATTTTAGTAACATTTGTGTGTAAGGTGTTTTCATTAGCTCAAGGGAAAAGACAAGCTGCCCAAGAGAATGTTTCACAGAGATAAGATTTACAACAGAAAAGAAACCCCCCCCCCTTGGATTCTTCAGACTGAAGGATGCATATCTCTCATAGGAACCCTGAATCCACAAGAAGCAAGACTCCCTAAGGATATTTTAGTATCCTAAGGATACTAAAAATTCAAGTTTTAAAAACAGAGAAGTTCATTTAACTGGCTTTAAGGGGAGCTTAACAGGGACCCTTGGGGAAAACAAGTTTGTCTTAGATAAAGCATGCATAATTATGAAGTTTTGGTCCTCAAAAAGGGAGAGATTTCTACCGAAGATCGCCTTTCTCCTGAGTAGCTGGGGTCTGGGAAGGAGGAAGAACGGTGGTCTAGACGACCTTCTTTGCCTTTATTGCCTCATTATTTGTCTTGTCTCTGAAAATCTTTTTAAAATTTTATTTGTATTAATTTTTTTTTTGTAACCAATTTTATTCTTTATGAAATTTTTCATCAATTTCTAAAAATGAGTGATTGGCGTCTATCACAGTGCCTCACAGGGAGTTGTTCTTGTTCTGGCTCCACGGGGTTAACATTGCTCTGGCATCTCCCAAAAACACCTCGCTGCTGAAGGGAGGGTCTGGCAGATGAGCTGCATTTCTGACTGACAGACACCTCACCAAACTTTCCCAAAACAGAAATCTTCCCTACGCTTCTCTGGACAGCCTTTATCATTTTTAATTGACACTGGAGCTCAGACCTCTTTAATTACTCCCAAGGATGCTAAAAATTCAAGTTTTAAAAACAGAGAAGTTCATTTAACTGGCTTTAATGGAAAAAGGATTCTCTGTTTATGGTGACCTGGGGAAAAGTGAATGACTTCACACACGTTTGTGATGGTAGATCATGAAGGTCACATTTTAGGGTATGACACCCTTAAAGGGAAACTTTGGCAATTATCAGAGGGATCAAAACAAACTATCAAACATCAGGGATGTTTGGTCCTTTGGACCCAACAAAAACCCCAGAATAACCTTTCTGGGAAGGATAGGAAAACCAGTCTCTTAAAAATAGCTCCAGTTTTACCTGTTCCTAACATTAAACAGTACCCTGTGCCTCCTGCTGCCAAACAAGGGATAAATGCAGTAATTAAAGATTGAGAACAAAGGGCCATTCCATTTAGGATGCATTCACAATTCCCCTGTTTGACAGGTGATAAAAGGAGACAATTTAGCAATTGATTATCACAGAACCCCTCCCTGCAGCAGGCCTGAATCTCGCAAAGCTCACTGCTGCTCTGCAGGCAGCTGCACACAAAGGGGTGGAGGCTTGGCACAGCAAAGATGTTTTTTTATGGTCCCAGCTCAGGAAGATGATAACCCCAGATCTGCATTCACTTGGGGAGGAACAGAGCCCACCTTGAGCTGCCTGCCTGCCTCGGGGGTTTATGCACTCACCCAGCACAGCACACAGTGCTTCAGCTGAACTTCAGCACAGAAAACCTCAGAAGAAATGCAGATTTGTCAATACTTTGATGATGTGCTGGTGGGAGGTGAGGAGGAAAGTGCAGTGAGAACAGCACAGGATATACAGAACAGATTAAATGGGAAGGGGATAGAAGTGCCCTCAGCTAAGAGCCAGGCCCCTCCAAAGAGCTGGAATTCCTGGGAACCTGGGGGTAGCAGGCCAAGCTGTAATTCCAGATGAAACCATTACAGAATTAGATGCTGTATCTACCCCCACCACTGAAAAGGAACCTCATAAGATACTTTGGGACATTCCTGGATTTTCTATAATAGCAAGACCTTTGTACACCTTAGTGAGGAAAATCCAAAACTGGGAATGGCTTGAGAGCCACAAACAGGCTTTGCAAACATGATAAAAGAATTAAAAACATCAATCAATCCCTCGGGCCAGCTCACCCCAGTGATCCTGTAACAGCTGAATGGGATTTTGCTGAACAGGGGACTTGCTGTAATCTGTGCCACAAAGACCCAACCAACCATTTGGGACAGGGTTCTGTTCCACAGCATTTAAAGATACTGAAAAGGGAATCACTGCCTGGGAAAAAGGGATTGTTATCCCTGACCTGAGCTCTTGAACCAGGAGAAAAAACCCAACAGCACCAACCTGTGAAAAGCCAAGGGCCCTTCAGATGATGCAGAGGGAACTGCATCATTTTAATTGACACTGGAGCTCAGACCTCTCTAATTACTCCCAAGGATGCTAAAAAGCTAAACTCAGTTTTTAAAAACAGAGAAGTTCATTTAACTGGCTTTAATGGAAAAAGGATTCTCTGTTACACTGCCAAAGTCTGTTTATGGTGACCTGGGGAAAAGCGAATGACTTCACACACGTTTGTGATGGTAGATCATGAAGATCACATTTTAGGATATGACATTCTCAAAGGGAAACTTTGGCAATTATCAAAGGGATCAAAACAAACTATCAAACATCAGGGATGTTTGGTCCTTTGGACCCAACAAAAACCCCAGAATAACCTTTCTGGGAAGGGTAGGAAAACCAGTCTGTTAAAAGTGACAGTGCACAAACAGGGTGTGTGTGTTTCAGGGTCACAGACCAAAGGGGTGGCACCGAAGGGCCTCAAACCCTACAGAGAGCTGGGACCCCAGCCAGCTCAGCCTGACAACAGCCACCAACCTGCTCCTGCTGATATCTGTGCCCTGAGGCCCCAGCCAGAGGCATGGCTGGGAAATGGAGGCACAGAGGAGCTCCTCTGAAGGCTGAAGCAGGAGTGGCAGCAGTGGGAGAAGGAAGCAGGAGTGCACAAGGCTGTAGTTTGGCACTAAAGGAGGAAACAAAGGCAATCTGTGTGGATTCTCAGGGCCTCGGGGCTGGTGCCACAGCGGGTGTGTCAGTGGGAAGCCCTGCACTGGGCAAGGGAAGGGGAGAGAGGCTTGGCAGAAGGGAGGTGGGCAGTGCTTGGTGTTACAGGCTCAGCCCCACGGGCAAAGCCACACAGCGTGGGTCAGAGCTCCTGCAAATGAAGCCAAACTTTACAGAGTTACTGGAACAACAAGGTGGATCAGCTGACAAAAATCAGGGAGACATAAACTGATCAGTCAGCAGCTCCACGAGACTGGCATGGATTGAGAGGTTGCACTGAAATGAGGGCACTCTGGACAAAAAGCTCTGGGGTTTGGAGCACAGAGCTGGCACTGAGCAGGAAGATGTGTCAAGGCATTCTCACAGAGAAAGTATTAAATGGCTTTTTCATACACCTTATTATCCCCAAGCAAACGGGATCTTGGAGCGTGTCAGTGCTTTGCTAAAGCGGTGCCTCGGGCCATGTGAACCTGCCTGGGATAAAAGGTTACGCTCTGTGTTATGTCTGAGCTAATAAATAACTGCTATCAGACATAACAAATGTAGGGAATAAATAATTAAATGGAAAAATACATTTCTTTTTATTTATGTGTTTGCATGTATATATATACACTATATGATTATATGTATAAAATATATATGTATAAAACATATATAAAATTATATATAAATATATAATATATATTTTATATAATATATAATATATAATATATAATGTATTATATATAATGTGTATATATATAATATATATAATATATATTATATATCTAAAATATATATTTATGTGTTTGCATGTATATATATACATATACTATATGATTATATGTATAAAATATATATATAATTATATATAAATGTATAATATATATAATATAATATATAAATATAGTATATATATTATATATTATATATTATATACTATATATTATATGTATTATATATATTATATACTATATATTATATATTACATAAATAAATAAATATTATATAAATTTATATTATGCTATGTTATATTATATTATATTAATAACTGTAATGGCCCATGGGGTAGTCCTGTTTCTATTATATTATATTATATTATATTATATTATATTATATCCATAACGGCCCAGGGGGTGATCCTCTTTCACGACCTTTCCTGAGCCTCTTTAAACAGCTCCAAAAGCCAAACTGGAAGCTCCCCAGGACAACGGGGCAGGCAGTGCCGGTGAGGTGAGCCCAGGCTGGGGGGTCCCTGTGACCCCCAGGGGCGATCGGCCCCCCCCCGTTCTGTGGAGCCGAAGGGCACAGGGATGGAGACTCCGTTCCAGAGCGCGCCTCCAGCCCGGGTTTTGCTGGCGGCCGGCTGCCCCCGCAGCGCCCCCGCGTGGCGGCGGCCGGAACAAACAGCGCTGGCTCCTGCTCCAGGCTCCCCAATCAGTAATTAAGGGTCACAAGCAATTTAGATTGATTAGGATGCGAGATAGGAAAAACAAGAGGTAAGTTGAGGGTTATTAGATGCTTATGCTAGAGCTGGATGAGGCATTGCTTGGTATGATGTGTCTCCTGTTCCCAGTTCCTCGAATCGCCGTTTTAAAGGGTTCGGATTTTAGCCAAGGGTCAGAAGGAATTTAGATTGATTAGGATGCCTCTAGAGACAGCTCCAGGAAGAGCCAGATGACCATGGTTTGTGTTTTATCAGCTCTGGAACGTGGCAGAGATAACAGCTCGTGCTGCAGATAAGCCCATGGACGTCCTTATCTGCGAGGCCACGCTCCCAGCTCGTGTCCCTGCAGGATCTCGTGGGTGCAGAGTGACACCAGAACCCACAGCTGGGGCAAACCACAGGTTCCAGGTCACTCCTGACTTCTACAGAGGTTGCATCTGCACTCAGTGGCAACACAGCCACAGTGTGTCTCCTTGCCCAGGTACACCTAACAACCTTCAGCTCCCTCCTGGAAAAGAATATAAAAGATATAGAATAGAATAGAATAGAATAGAATAGAATAGAATAGAATAGAATAGAATAGAATAGAATAGAATATAGAATACAAACCAAGCCAGTTTGCATATAAAAAATTATTTCTGCTCAACTTCTGTTACTGGCAACAAACAACAAGAACTTCATAATGACTTCTGAGGTAATTGCAGAATTTATCTCAGAATTAGATGTTTTCTGAAACACCCAAATGCATCCCAAAAATGGTAACCTTGCCCCAAGGTTTAGGCCTAAATGTTGAAGTAATTTTCTTCTGGTGGTATGAAGAATAATAATAAAAGTAATAATTTTGTTTCTGAGTTGCATCACCGCTCATCAAGGGCAATGCCAAGGGGAGATAATGAGAATACAATGAGAAGACAAGGGAGATAATGAGAACACAACCCGGGCCTGGGAGCACGTTGCTTCTGAGTGTAAATGGCAACAGATGATTATCCCATAGGATAAGGGAGGAGAGGGACTGAGCACACAGAACAAAGGTCAGTGCCAAGGCTGGGGGAGAAAAAAAAAAAACCTGAGGGAATCTGTGCTGAAGAGCAAAATTTATAATTTTTAAATCATGATCCCTGAGAGCAGCAGCTGGGGGTAAAGGATGGGTCCCCAAAAGGATAAATCATCAGTTAGAGAGGCAGGGTGGACACTCAAAAGTGGTAAGTTTAATACACCCTTTCTTTTAACAGCACAAAGATCAAGACCCCATTTGGGGAGTAAAAAGAATTTCTGCTTTGGGGAGGGAGCTCATCAGCTGGAAAGGATAGAGGGATATGGGGACATTAATAAATCACCTCTAAATGTGCAAAGCTGGTGTGAGTGACCACGAAAAATGGACTTGTGATCTCAGAGGTGTTTCAGGAAAAGCCTTGCTGTGGAAAACACCTCACAGGTGAGACTCCTCTGACAATCTGTGCAGTGGTTCTGCTCTCCCACCTTCAGGAATGTCACACTGGCAGCAGTGCCACCAGGAGGAGCCAGGCTGGCACATGGAACGCTGAGCCTCTCGCTAGTGAGCCCAAATTTTTTGTTTGGCTTTTAACAAACAGGGTGGGGGCTGGCCTGGGGAGTGGGAGCTCCCCTGCAAACACCTGGAAGCTGAGGAAAGCTCTTGTTGTGTAAAGGCTGCCACAGGATAAAACCAAGCAGGTACAAACTGGTCCTAAAAACAGCCACAGAAAGTCAGGAGAAGGTTCCTGAGCCAGGAATTCCAGCAGAGGCCCAACAGGAACTCTCTGTGACACAGAGCTGGTGCAGGAATTCTGAGACACTGCACCTCTATCACCTTGCACGCTCCTTCCAGACTCCGACCAGAAAACTCCTGAGGATTTCCAGCGCCTCACCTGGAGCACAGGGATGTCCTCCAGCACAAAATGTCAACTGCTCCACCTGCAGGATGGCTCACCTGAGCTCTCGTTACCAGCTCAAAGCTCTGCCCAGCCCAGGTGTGCCTCACCTGTCCCTCAGGGCGTGGTTCCTGATCTCCTCCACCAGCTGGAAGACGCGGGCCAGCGGCGAGCGGAAGACATCCACAGCCAGGAAGTTCTTCTGCCAGGGGGACACGGTGGCTTTCACCAAGATCTGCTGGATGTAGGCCACGGGAGCGCCCACGTACTGCGGGGACAGCGGGGCAGGGTCAGCGTCACGGCAGGAACGGCTTTGGATCTGCTTTCCCTTCCCACCTTACAGGTTCTTGCCTGGGGTTTTTGCTGCTCTCCTCTGTCTCTTGATGAAGTTTTTCTAAAGTTCTGTTTTAGCCTTCTGTGGTTTTAGCTTTTGCAATCCCAGAATCACAGAATTTCTAAGTTGGAAGAGACCTTCAAGATCATTGAGTCCAACCCATGCTCTAACACCTCAACTAAACCATGGCACCAAGTGCCACATCCAGGCTTTTCTTAAACACACCCAGGGATGGTGACTTTTTCTCTTTTTCTCTCTTTCCTTTTATCCCTCTCTCTCTCTCTTCTCCTTCTATCCCATACAGTGCTCTGTGCACTTAATAAAGTGTACTGCTTTTTGAGCAAATTGTTGTTGTCCCCTGAGGAAGACAGGACCCCTTTTGCACCACCACTGGACCCCTTCTCACCACCACTAGACTCTTGTTCTACAGGATCATCTCTACTCCAGAATCACATCTGCCACTCCAGGAGGACTCACTTTTGGACTGCTCTCAACATCCTGGGCAGGCCATTCCAATATTTTATCACTCTTTCTGTGAAAAACTTTTTCCTGATATCCAACCTACAATTCCCTTGACGCAGCTTGAGGCTGTGTCCTCTGGTTCTGTCAGTGCTGCCTGGAGAAAGAGACCAACCCCCAGCTGACTGCAACCACCCTTCAGGAAGTTGTAGAGAGTGATAAGATCACCTCTGAGTCTCCTTTTCTCCAGGCTGAACATCCCTCAGTGGTTCCTCACAGGGTTTGTGCTCCAAGCCCCTCACCAGCCTCGTTGCCTCCTCTGGACACGCTCAAGCATCTCCATGGAGTCAGACACGATTTTACATCAACAACTTCCTTGTTATTGGAACTGTCTGCCCATATTTACATTCTTCTCACAAGGAGGAGAGAGTTGATGGGCTGTTGGGTTACCCAGCGTGGTTAAAGAGGAAGATTTTCTTCCTCCAATCCATGGTCACTGCTGGAATTCTATAAACGTTAAAGTTTGTAAATAAACTGTCTCTTTTCTGCCCTGGAGATCTGGGTGTCATTTCTTTGTATTGTGTGTGACAAGAGGTGGAATGTGTCAGGACTCAGGAGGCAAAAGGAGCCTGATTCTCTGTTTGGGTTGTAGGGACCTTAAAGCCCATCCAGAGCCACCCCTGCCGTGGCAGTGACACCTTCCACTGTCCCAGGCTGCTGCAAGCCCCAGTGTCCAAATGAAGCCTCAGATTTCAGCTTTCATGGTTTCAGATTCTGTGCTGCCCAAGGATGGAGTTCTGAGCCTCATATTAAGTGTCACTCAGCTCTCTTCACAGAACAAGGAGACAAAACAAATGTTTTCCTGCTGAGGACCAAGGACAACTTTCAGCCCAAAAAGCACCAACAAGGGTGGACTGAAGGGAGGAACAAGAAGGATGGGATCCCACAACCTACAGCTGTAATTGTGCAATTAAGCCCCAATGTGCAAATGGACCAAAACTGATAAAAATGTAAAATCTCGTGGTTGGGGAGCCATTTTGTGTGGCCATTCCTAACCTTGGTCAGGCTCCTGTAATGCCCAGGGTGGCTCCTTTTAATAAATCTCTACTTTCTTGTCTAGCTCTGTCCAGCCTGTTTCAGCTCAGCCTTCCTCAGGCATCCCAAGCTGTCGTGGGGCAGTGCCAGAGCTGCTGGGGGCCGTCAGGGGCTGAGGCAGCGTAAGGGACAGTCCCCAAGTTCCTCATCTGCCTCACCATCATCGCCAAGGATAGAGACTGATAACTCCATGTCCTAGGCTACAATGTAAAATTGTGCCCAAGGGATGTATTCTATCCCCATGAGCCCTTGGAGCCAAGGTGGGGCAGTGTTTTCCTGATCTCCTGTTAATGAGCCCAACAATGCCTTCCCGAGGAAGTTATCTCTGGTTAATGGGCCATCAAGGACCCACTGCATGACTCATGGAATGAGATCATCCCATTGTGAGATGCTCCGCCCAGGGGGAGGAGCCAAGCATTCCCACCTGGATAGAATCCAGGGTTTGAGACATCACAAGCAGCTTTTATCCACTGGACTCTCAGAGGAGACAAGAGCTACCAGACGGAATCACTGCTTTGACAAGAACATCTCATCTGGTTCCACTGGATTCCTGGAGGAAGACTGGACCCTTCTCACCATCCCTGGACCCTTCTCACCATCACTGGACCCTTCTCACCATCACTGGACCCTTCTCACCATCACTGGACCCTTCTCTCTCAGGATCATCTCTACTCCATCAGAACCACATCTGCCACTCCAGGAGGACTCACTTTTGGACTGCTTCAAACACCCTGACCAACAGGGTGTTAGGTTGTATTGTTCCATTTATTTTATTTTACCTTTTTTTCCCTCTCTTCTCCTATTAAATTGTATCTCTGACTGGGAGTCTCACTGGTTTTGCTTTCAAACCAGCACACTCCAAAACAGGAGTTCTGGCCTGGCTGAGGTGGATGTTTGCTGCCTGCAGGTGCACTCGCTGATCCATTGCATCTCCATGGGAATTTGATGAGGACAACGAGCAAGTCACCACAGACTGGTTTTCGGACTGGTCTGTCCTGTGCTCGCCCTGTACTGAGTGGACATTTGCTCTAGGCACCAGGGAACTTCGCCCTGCTCTCAGCACACCTGCTGATGCTGAGCTCACCTCTTGGCCAACTGCCTGTCACCTCAGAAAGGACTGTAAGAGACTCAAGATGGACCAAATTTTGAGATCACCCCACAGAGAAGACACATCTGTTGGTCTGAGTGCACCATGAGGACTCCGACTCTCCGTCGGTAGCTATTCCACCCTTTCTCTCTCTTTCTCTCTTTCCCTTTATCCTCCTCTCTCTCTCTTCTCCTTCTATCACATACAGTGCTGCATGCACTCAATAAAGTGTACTGCTTTCTGAGCAAATTGTTGTTGTCCCCTGAGGAAGACTGGACCCCATCTCACCACCCCTGGACCCTTGTTCTACAGGATCATCTCTGCCCCACCAGAACCACCTCTGCCACTCCAGGAGGACTCACTTTGGGACTGCTCCCAACCCCCTGACCAACAGGGTGTCAGGTTGGAGCTCTGACTCTGTCAGGGTTTTCCAGGATTGTTGTTTGTTTGTTTGCTGGTTTGGTTGGGTGGTTTTGTTTTCTACTACATTTGTATTGTTAATATACCCAGTAAAGAACTGTTATTCCTGTTCCCAAATCTTTGCCTGAAAGCCCTTGATTGCAAAATTATAATTTGGTGGGGGTGAGGGGTTTACATTCCCCATTCTAAGGGAAACTCCAGCTTTCCCTGGCAGATCCCTGTCTTTCCAAAACCGAGACACATTTTGGCCCCAACTCGAACCATCACGATATCCGCCTGCATTGGCGGGTGGTGACAGGCAGCTCAGCAGGGCTGTGTCCCCTTCCTGGTGCAGCCCCAGCAGGGGTGGGACTCACCCAGTGGGGGCAGCCCCAGCAGGAGCAGGACTCACCCAGCCCCAGCAGGAGCAGGATTCACCCAGCCCCAGCAGGAGCAGGATTCACCCAGCCCCAGCAGGGGCAGGATTCACCCAGCCCCAGCAGGAGCAGGATTCACCCAGCCCCAGCAGGAGCAGGATTCACCCAGCCCCAGCAGGGGCAGGACTCACCCAGCCCCAGCCCCAGCAGGAGCAGCACTCACCCCGCCCCAGCAGGAGCAGGATTCACCCAGCCCCAGCAGGAGCAGCACTCACCCAGCCCCAGCAGGAGCAGCACTCACCCAGCCCCAGCAGGATTCACCCAGCCCCAGCAGGGCTCCCCCAGCCCCAGCAGGAGCAGCACTCCCCCAGCCCCAGCAGGACTCCCCCAGCCCCAGCAGGAGCAGCACTCACCCAGCCCCAGCAGCACTCCCCCAGCCCCAGCAGCACTCCCCCAGCCCCAGCAGGAGCAGCACTCACCCAGTCGGGTCTCTCCCCGGGCTCCCCGCCGTGCTGCGGGCCCGGCCCGGGTGGGGCGTAGTCCTTCACCGGCGTGCTGAACTCCACAGGGCCCGTCCCCGGCAGGGGCAGCTTCAGCAGAGGGTAGCTGGGGGGACACACACATAACCAGGTGTGAAAAACGACCTTTCACCTGTTTGTATTCATTGATAAGTTTTTGATAAAAAGAAAATGAAATAGGATAAAAATAGGCAATAATGGGACGAAAGAAGGTAGCTTCTCAGCTGAGGATGCAAAGCAATACACGCCTCACTCCAAATTCTTTGGTATTTAAAAGTCTTTAAAATACCTATTTAAGTGAGTCTTTTAAATAAAGTCTTTTAAATACATATTTAAATGAGCTAATGCATGATTCAAAGATTCATTTTGGTTTCAAGACCCCCCCCTTAAATATACAGTTTATTTATGGGACTCCAGACAGTCTGTGGGGACGTTGTAAATCTGTCTTCCAAAGATTCAAAACTCTCAAAGGTTTAATTGTTCTCTATCAGAAATCTTTAGTTCAGGAATTCCAGACGTCCCTTCTGTCTTCTATCTAGTTGAGGAGTTAACAAAAAAAAAACCAAAAAAACCCAACCTCCCATCTCTACTTTGCTACAATCTGAAAATACACCTCCATTACATTTTTAAATTCTACAAATAAAAGGAAATACAGTACAACCTTCTTACACCATATGCATAACATTCATTTCAATACTTACAAAAAACCAGCTCTAAAATCTGCATTTATAACACAGGCACAACCTCTCTCATTTGGGAGGTTAATGGACTTTTCGAGACAGAAAAGAGATGAAAAAAAAAAAAATAAAAATGAGCAGGCCCACTTCAGCAAAGCCAAGCTGTGCAGGACAGGAGACCCAGCAAGAGGGGCTGTGGCTTTCATGGGAGCCAACTGGTACCCAAGGGTCTTTCCCCCTTGGAAAGGGATAACTGAAAGTCCTGGGAGAGAAAGAAGGGAAGGCCTTGCAGGGCCTCTCCTGAATTCCTCCATCCAAGTTAGCTGTGGCAGAAACACTCAGTATGGCCATGGCTCAGTCCCACACAAACCCCAGGCACTCTGGATATTCCAGTGGCTGCTTCCCTGCCCCAAATCCTTTATAACCCTCTGCTTTTCCTCATTGAGGTTCAAACTGTTTCCAAAACTTGCCATTAATTTCATTGGTCCTCGAAGCACCTTTAAGAGCAGCAGTCAGATATTGGATATTCCAGTGGATATTCCAGTGGCTGCTTCCCTGCCCCAAATCCTTTATAACCCTCTGCTTTTCCTCATTGAGATTCAAACTGTTTCCAAAACTTGTCATTAATTCCATTGGTCCTCAAAGCACCTTTAAGAGCAGGGAGATATTGGATATTCCAGTGGATATTCCAGTGACTGCCTCCCTGCCCCAAATCCTTTATAACCCTCTGCTTTTCCTCATTTAGATTCAAACTGTTTCCCAAACTTGTCATTAATTTCATTGGTCCTTAAAGCACCTTTAAGAGCAGCAGTGAAATATTGGATATTCCAGTGGATATTGGATATTCCAGTGGATATTCCAGTGGATATTCCAGTGGTTGCCTCCCTGCCCCAAATCCTTTACAACCCTCTACTTTTCCTCATTGAGATTCAAACTGTTTCCCAAACTTGTCATTAATTTCATTGGTCCTCGAAGCACCTTTAAGAGCAGCAGTGAAATATTGGATATTCCAGTGGATATTCCAGTGGTTGCCTCCCTGCCCCAAATCCTTTAGGATTTAGGAAAACCCTCTGCTTTTCCTCATTTAGATTCAAACTGTTTCCCAAACTTGTCATTAATTTCATTGGTCCTTAAAGGACCTTTAAGAGCAGGGAGATATTGGATACTCCAGTGAGATATTGGATATTCCAGTGGATATTCCAGTGGCTGCCTCCCTGCCCCAAATCCTTTAGGATTTAGGAAAACCCTCTGCTTCTCCTCATTTAGATTCAAACTGTTTCCAAAACTTGTCATTAATTTCATTGGTCCTCAAAGCACTTTGAAGAGCAGCAGTGAGACACCAAACCCAGGAAATCTTGAGCTTCTTGCTGCTTTGCCACCACAACCTCCAGTGATCGTAGCTCCTGTCCCACAGCAGAGGCTTTGAACGATTCAGAAATTGGGAAACTGAGGTTACAGAGAGTTTAGAATGGGATTTTTAGCTCCAAATGTTCTCAGGTTAAAAGCCAATCAGAATTGAACTGGTGGGAAATGCAAGGCTGCTGACACAGAGAGATCCACTGAGAATCTGGAACTGTCAGCACCAAACTGCACTGGAGAACAGAATTTCAGCCTTTTTGTGGCCTTACAATTCCTGATATATTCTCCTGCTTGTAGATGAATTTTGTGGCAATATTGACACAATAAACAGAAAGGCCTTGGGATTGTTTTCCTGCAAGGCTCTGCCCACCTCATTAGGGATTATCAAAGGCCAGGGAGGAACAAGCACGAGGCTTCAGAGCAAACAACAAACAAACAGAACAAGGAAATCAGAAGCCAAGCCTGTCAGATTTGCTTTGTATTGATCTGACAGAAATACATCTAATTATTAGCATTTCCTTGTGCAAGGGCAAGGAAAGGAAAAAGGAATGATGAAATCAAACAATAAGTGATAAACAAAGCAGAGCAGGTTCAACAGATGATTGAGGAGGAATTGTTTTCTCCCCTAAATGATTTCAGTGTTGGTGACTGTGTCCAGAAATCCAAGGAAAACACTTGCACAGGTGGTGCTTCTGGAGAGGGGTATTCCCTGTGAGTCACCTGTGAGCTGGGAGGAGTCACAACAAATGTTTTTTGGAGAATTTGAATCATTTACAATCAGAGACTGTTCAGATTCAGTCTGATTCTGGAGCGTTTCCCTTCTCCATGGTGGCTGTGCTGACACTGCTGGCAGTGCTGCTGCTGTCCCAGCCCCTGTCCCAGCAGATCCCCCAGGGCAGCAGACTCCTCTCCAAGGGCAGGAGGGCCAAAGGTGCTGAGCCCAGGTGGGATGAGCAGCTCTGGAGTGAGGTCAGAGCAGGATGGGATCCTCTCTGAACTCACAGCCCTGGTTCACAGCTCAGCATCAGGGAAAAGGGGCTCCTTGTGGGAGCTTGGCCTTCCTGCTCTGGGAGCCTCCAGACGTTAGAAATGGAATGCTGGAGTGGTTTGGGATGGAGGGGACCGTGAGGATCATCCCACCCACCCTGCATGGGCAGGGACACCTCCCACTGCCCCAGGTGCTCCCAGCCCCAGTGTCCAACCTGGCCTGGGGCACTGCCAGGGATGCAGGGGCAGCCACAGCTGCTCTGGGTGCTCTGTATCTGACAGGGCTGGGTCACTGACTCCTGCATGGGGGCCCAGAGGGAGGAAAGGCCCCACCTAGCTCCAGGGAAGGCATTTCCAGCGCTTGGGTTCCGCTCTCCTCACATTTCTCCTTGTTAGGGGTTTGTTTTGAGCAGCAGGGAGAGAGGAGAACAGGAGAATGGAAAGCACAGGCAGAGGAGGGAAGAAGAGCAGGACCTGAAACGGCCACAAACCAAAGCACCGCAAGCTGCAGCTCAGCAGGAGGAAGAGCCTCTTGCCATGGAGGGGCAGAGCCCTGGAACAGCTGCCCAGGGGATCCTGGAGTCTCCCAAACCCAGCTGGACACATCCCTGTGTCCCTGCTGCAGGTCACCCTGCCTGGCCTGGGTGATCTCCAGAAGCTCCTCCATCCTGTGGATCCCACAGGAAGCCCCCTCCTCCCGTGATCCTGGGGTCTAACAACAACAACAGGAAAGCTCAGGTTGTTCTGGTTTTGGGAAAGGCTCTTTTTTGATGGTCACATCACTGTGCACCCTGAACCCCCTCTCTGAAAGCCCAGAATGAAGGAAGCTCAGACCCTGTAACCAGCTGGAACTGCAGCAGGAACTGCATTTCAGTCACCAGCACGAGGGAGGTGCAGGCACAAGTGCCCATCCAAGTACCTGACATATTTTCATATTTGCAGCTGGCTCAGGGGGCCAAGATGGAGCAGGGCCAGGAGAGCTCCAGGCACATCCCTCATCCCAGACCCACAAAGAGCTCCTGGAGCAGCCCCAGGCACTGAGGTGGAGGGAAGCAGGTCTCAGGTGACAGGAAAGGAGCTGATCCATGGAATTTAAACACAGCTCCCAGCTCTGTTGGTTTGCTGCAGGACAAGCTTTTGGCCTGCTGGCAGCCAGGACAGAGCAGCCTGCAATGCCACTGCTGAGGAGGGAGGGAATCTGGTAACAGGGTCTTGCCAGAGGGTTGGCAAGGCCAATATCTGGCAACAACAAAGCCTTTTTAGCCTTGGCCAGTGCATCAAGAATCATTTCTGAGTAAGTGATGGTGGCTTTGCCTTGCTTCCTCCTGCCAGGGCCCCAAAATTCTGCACTTTCCTGTGCAGCACAACCTGTTCCCAGTGTCACAGTGAAACCCCACAGCAGGCTGTGCTTTTGGGACAGGAACAGTCTGACTCTCACTCAGGTCCTCTGGTTAGCACACAAATACCACAAACCTGTGCAAGAGTGGTATGTTCTTACAGAAGTATTAATAAATAAATTCAAATTTATGTACACACACACATACACCTGGCCAGGGGCTCTGGTTCCAGCCAGTTCTGCCATTCTGCAGGAGCAGAACCTGTGTTTCAGCTAAATAACAAACACTTGTTTAACTGCTCTAAACCTGCTGCAGAGTCAGTTGGATCATCTGCAGTCCTTACTTGAACTAAAAACTGTTCTTCAGAGTGACACTGGGATTTCTTCTTTACCCCAAGAGCCACGTTTGCAGGTGTCACCTGTTCCTCTCTGGGCTGGTGGCACACAGGGTTGGTGACACCCTCATTCCAGGGGAAAATGCAGATCCCAACACAGACCCATTCAAGTGGGATGAGGGAAATGTGTGTCACCTACAAAGGTGTTTATAGTAAAACAAGAAAACTCTCCCTCTGATGTGGAGACTAACTTGGGTTTTTCAGATTTTAGGAGTAAGAATGAGTCACAGGAAGTTTTGCTTTGGGTATTCATTTATTATCCAACCCAGAGATGCTGTGCCTTGTCTGTCAGTGTCTGTACAAACCCTTTTAAGAGTAAAGACACCCAAAACAACCAGAGCAGACTCTGTGGTGACCTTATTTCCTGCATGGCCACTGCCCTCACCTGCCTGAGGCCAGGACCCCTGATGGATAAACTGTGGGCCTTGTGCTTTATTTCAGCTTTGAAAAACTGTCTGCACACAAAAACACTGGGGTTTGACTGATGTGAGGGGGAGAAAAACCACAATAACTGGGATCATCTTCTCTGCAGCAGAACTCCACAAGCTCTCCTTGATTCCAGGGACAGGACTGAGCCACCTCTCTCCCTCTGAAGGATACAAGATGCACCCTTGCTTGCTGGAATGCCTTTATTAACCATAATAATATTAATATAACCTGTTCCAGGCTGAGGAACATGGAATGGGTCAGCAGTGGCCTTGGCAGTGCTGGAGAATGGTTGGACTCCATGATCTCAAAGGCCTTTTCCCAACCCTAAACAATTCCATGCTGCTGTGAGCTCCCTGCTCTGTGCTGGGCTCAGCCCAGCTGCACACACTGCTGAGGGTCCCTGCATGGAAATGTGGCCTAAATGAGCTTCTGCCTCAATGCTGGGCCTTGATCTTCCCCCACTGGCCTCAGGTGGTTCCTGGCTTGCTTTTGCAGAGGGGTTGGCTGGGATGCAGCAGTGAAATCCCCCCACGGGGAAAGGGGAATGCTTCCAAAGAGCACCAAGAGCTCGGCTCCAGCAGGAAATCTGTGCCAAGGAGCATCCCTGAGTGCTCAGCACACGGTAAAAATGCATTCCTTCCCAAGCAGCAATCTCCTCACTCTCACACTCCAGGTGCAGGACCCCAGACTGGGATAGTTCTGACCCAATTAGCAAAGCCACAATTAACGCCTCGTTATCAGCAGTTAGTGCACAGCAGCTCAGAACAGGAACTGAAACACCCCCCAAAAACGGCTTCCAAAGAGGAACCAAGCCTTCTGCAGCCTCACCCCAGTTTTTTTTGCTGAGATTCTCCTGCTCTCCAGGGGTGTCACCATGTTTTTGCCACCTGTCTCTCTCATGGCCAGGAACTGCTTTGCTAACGAGCTCCTGGAACTCATTAAAGGAAACAGATTCCTCACAGCTGATGGTGCCTTGGACAGATTTCTGCAGCCTGGAGGAAAGCAGTCCCTGCAGAATCCTCCAATATTGGCACTCAGGAATGCAAACACTTCCACAAATCCACAGTTACCAAAGAGCACCTGGTCTGGAGCCTCAGCTGCCTGCTCTGAGCAGTGACAAGGGAGGTCCAAGCCCTGACCCACTGGGCTGAGGTCCCAAGCACAAGGAGAGCTGCTGGTGACCCTGGTTTGCTCCTCTCTGGGACATCCTGAATTCCAGAAGGGAATAAGCACGTTTTGATCCCTCCCCAAACACTCTGTGGGTGAACATTTCACACTGCAGTAGTTGTCCTGCATTTGCTGCCTGGGAGAGTTGGAATGAGGAGCCTGAGCCCATCCTGGGAGGGCATTCCCGAGCAGGAATGAGGTGACACAGTGACACACCTGGGACTCTGGTTTGGCTCTGCTGGCTGCAGCTTTCAGCTGAAGAAATGCCACTGGAAAGCTGCACCTGGCAAAGCTGGAGCCAAAAACACAGAGCTGCTACTTGCAATCCTATCAAAGACAGAGAAATGTGGGAACCACTTGGTTGGGCCTTGTGGAAGCTTCATGTTCTGCAGAACAAGAGACCTGGGAATAAAACTGTCCCTGAAAAGTTACCAGGGCTCATGTGGAGCAGTGAAAAACCAGGAAGCTGCTCCCCCACTACAACTACAAAGGGTTGCAGCCAGGAGAAGCCACCTCAGAGGTTTTCCATGTGTGAAAACCCTCCCTTTGACAATGTTTTAACTGAGAAGTGCAAGCACCATCACAGTTCAAAGGAAAACCTGTGTCTGTGGCAGCACACGTGGAGCTCTCCTACAAACAGGGGAGCAAATCCTCCCATGGGGTTTATTTTGCCCAAAACAGAATTAAACCTTGCCAGACAGAATTTGTACATGCACACGTGTGCATGGTCTGGGCACAAAGGTTTGCTCAGCCCCACGGTGCCCTGCTGGAAATGATTCTGAGCCCGTGTGACATTCCTGGGGGTAAAACTAGATCCACCTGCAAACTGGGGATCCAAATGAGGCTCCATAAGGAGAGCAGGGAATTCACTCCCACATAGATGTGCCAAGGATGAAACAGAAGAGTGCAGGCTCCAGGGAGAACAGCACAGGCAGGTGTGCAAAGAAAGATCAGCTTTCCTTCTCCCCATTTTTAATTCATGGCTTTGGAGTCCACTACCAGGTGCTTGAGGGTTACTCTCATCTCATTTATTGCTTCGCTTACTCAATTAGTTCTTACTTATCAAACCAGGAGAAGACACTTCATCCCCGTTGTCCCACAAAAGGAGATGACACAACCTATGAAATTTAAATTAAAAAAAAGACCTTCTGGGTGGGGCCCAGAAGAGGGAGTGGTGTGACACCAAGCCCGGGCAGGACTCACCAGCAGGCCAGGATGCAGAGGGCTGTGAAGAGGATGATGGGGATGGGGTAGGAGGCACAGAGCAGGCCGTGGCTGTAGAACGCCCGCGAAATCCTCTCGCGCAGCCTTTCAGTCAGGGTCATCCTCGGCTGCCCTCACCTCGAGGCCATCCCGGGCCTACAGCAGGGGCTGGGGCGACTCCTCTGGCATGGACAGCCCTGCAGGCAAGGCACTGCCTCCAGCTGGGCAGTGCAAAGGGAGAAAAAACAGGGAAAGAAAAGGGAAAGAAACTGTTAGCGGCTGGCTGCGGAAGGATTCGGGATGGAATTGTTCCCTGGGAGGGTGGGCAGGGCTGGCACAGGGTGTCCAGAGCAGCTGGGGCTGCCCCTGGAGCCCTGGCAGTGCCCAAGGCCAGGCTGGACAGGGCTTGGACCATCCTGAGGCAGTGGGAGGTGTCCCTGCCACAGCAGCAGTGGAACTGGATGATCCTTAAGATCCATTGCAGCACAAATCATTCTGGGATTTCTTGGTTCTATGAAATGACTGAGCAGATCTCAAGCTCACTGTCAGGGCTGGATCATCCCTGTCCCATGAGGCTGTGTTTGGGGAAGGCCAGGGGAGGAAGGAATGGGAAAGAAGGAAGAATTGACTAAAAATGAGGATTTGTAAGGGTTGGTCTGTGCTGTTGCCCAGGGAGCAGCTCACACAGCTGAGGGACAGGTGGGAGAAGGAGCACCAGCAGTGATTCCCCCTCCTGGTGCTGCCCTGTATCCACAAACCCATCAATCCCACTCCCAGGGGGTCAGAGAAACCTTCTGCCTTCAGAGCTGCCCCAGAGCAGGTGGAGGCAGCAGGACTGGTGCTGCTGGATACCAGAGCAGCCCAAACACCTCAAATTCCTGCTGTAACTGAGCCTTTCACCTGGGCTCCAGCTCAGATGGTGAGCCAGGAATGGGGGGTCCCAACAGGACAGTGCCTGCTTGGTGTGCACTTGGTGAGTGGGACACACACATTCACACACAGGTGTGGAGTTACAGGTGTTCCTGAGCAGCCATCACCAAACATGGATGTGCTGCTGCTCCTGTGGCAAAAAAAAAATACACCAAGAGCAGCTGTCTGGCCAGCCTGAGTTGCCAAAAGCCACTCTGGGGAGGAGCACAGCACTGGCAACAATTTCTAGTCATCTCAAGGAGGAAAACTTTGTTATTTCCTCTCCTCCCCTGCTGTCCAACAGCAGCATTCCGTAAAAAATGGAACACAGAGCATTCCAAAGCTCGCGTTTCTTCATCACTTGGAGGGGTTGCATATTAAAACCTGCCATCTTTATTTGCTTTACGCTGTGACAGAGCTCCTCAGAGTGAACAGCAGGAGCTGTTCCTGCTCCAAGTCGTTTCTGCAAGCAGAGATTATCTAAGCCAGAATAAACCTGCTGATTGCAGGACAAATGCTATAAAGGAGGTTTTCTTGCCTTTTGCACGACTGCAAATCCAAGACAACGTCTGCCTGGAAGCACGAGGGCATAGGGGTGTCACCACAGGTGACAATTCTGCTTCCCTTCAGGTACAAGAGATGGACACACCTCCCAGAAACCCAGGGTCACTGAGGCTGCAAAAGCCCTCCAAGGGCACCGAGCCCACCCTGTGCCCAGCCCAGGGCACTGAGTGCCACCCCCAGGAGCTCCTGGGACACCTCCAGGGATGATCCAAACCTCCCTGGGCAGCTCCAAGGTCTGAGCACCCTTTCCATGGGGAAATTCCTGCTGCTGCCCACCCTGAGCCTGCCCTGGCCCAGCCTGGGGCTGCTCCCTCTCCTCCTGTCCCTGTTCCTGGGAGCAGAGCCTGACCCCCCTGGCTCCAGTGTCTTACAAAAACAAGGCTGAGCAGCAGGAGGAAGAAATGCAGAACTTCCTTTTGCAGGAAAAATCAGCTCAAACTCGCTACTTTTCCCCAGACAAAAGCTTTTATCTCACTCAACAATAGGAACGTGTTCCAAATTCTTCACATTTCTGTCTGAATGGCTTTACAGCCTTCCCAGGAGCCTCCCCAACATTGAAGGCAGGGAAACACAGCAGAGCCCACTGCCAGCTTCCAGGATAAACTAACAAAGGTAGAAAGCTTTCCCTTCTCTAACACACAGTCACCTGGGGTTTGAGGTGTACTCAACTCCTCAGTTTTCCACAAAAACGTTCTGGAACCAGGCTTCAGCAGTAGGTGTAATAAAAACACACAGGTGAGCCAGTGAAGCCTGGACGGGGGGGGGAAACATAAGGAATAAATCCAAAATAAATCCCCATTCCATAGTATTTTTCTTCCACTTCAATACAATCAATTGAATTCAAATTTTCTTGCACTTTAATACATGAAATTCAACCATTTGCTCCATAACGTTGCCTATATGTGAACCTCCAAGGGGAATTGTAACCAAACATTTTCCATTTCCAATCCCCAGCTTGGCAGAGCAGGAGCAGAGCCAACATCCCACCAGGATGCACCATCCAAGGGCTCCTCAGTTTTCCACAAAAACGTTCTGGAACCAGGCTTCAGCATTAGGTGTAATAACAACACACAGGTGAGCCAGTGAAGCCTGGACCGGGGGGGAAACATAAGGAATAAATCCAAAATAAATCCCCATTCCACAGTATTTTTCTGGCACTTCAATACAATCAATTGAATTCAAATTTTCTTGCACTTTAACACATGAAATTCAACACTTTGCTCCATCACGTTGCCTATATGTGAACCTCCAAGGGGAATTTCAACCCAACATTTTCCATTTCCAACCCCCAGCTTGGCAGAGCAGGAGCAGAGCCAACATCCCCACCAGGATGCACCATCCAAGGGCTCCTCAGTTTTCCACAAAAACGTTCTGGAACCAGGCTTCAGCATTAGGTGTAATAAAAACACAGGTGATCCAGTGAAGCCTGGATGGGAGGGGAAACATAAGGAATAAATCCAAAATAAATCCCCATTCCATAGTATTTTTCTTCCACTTCAAGACAATCAATTGAATTCAAATTTTCTTGCACTTTAACACATGAAATCCAACACTTTGCTCCATCACGTTGCCTATATGTGAACCTCCAAGGGGAATTTCAACCCAGCATTTTCCATTTCCAACCCCCAGCTTGGCAGAGCAGGAACTGAGCCAACATCCCACCAGGATGCACCATCCAAGGGCTCCTCAGTTTTCCACAAAAACGTTCTGGAACCAGGCTTCAGCAGTAGGTGTAATAAAAACACACAGGTGAGCCAGTGAAGCCTGGACGGGGGGGGAAAACATAAGGAATAAATCCAAAATAAATCCCCATTCCATAGTATTTTTCTGGCACTTCAATACAATCAATTGAATTCAAATTTTCTTGCACTTTAACACGTGAAATTCAACACTTTGCTCCACCACATTGCCTATATGTGAACCTCCAAGGGAATTGTAACCCAGCATTTTCCATTTCCAACTCCCAGCTTGGCAGAGCAGGAGCAGAGCCAACATCCCACCAGGATGCACCATCCAAGGGCTGCCCTACCTGTGCACACCTGCTGTGCAGATGGAACACCTCAGCCCTGCAGCAGACCCGGGGCACACCTGGGATCTGAGGAGTTCTCCTGCCAAGGCTGTGTTTGGGGAAGGCCAGGGGATGATGGAGTGGGAAAGAAGAAAGAATTGACTAAAAATGAGGATTTGTAAGGGTTGGTCTGTGCTGTTGCCCAGGGAGCAGCTCACACAGCTGAGGGCCAGGTGGGAGAAGGAGCACCAGCAGTGATTCCCCCTCCTGGTGCTGCCCTGTATCCACAAACCCATCAATCCCACTCCCAGGGGGTCAGAGAAACCTTCTGCCTTCAGAGCTGCCCCAGAGCAGGTGGAGGCAGCAGGACTGGTGCTGCTGGATACCAGAGCAGCCAGAACACCTCAAATTCCTGCTGTAACTGAGCCTTTCACCTGGGCTCCAGCTCAGATGGTGAGCCAGGAATGGGGGGTCCCAACAGGACAGTGCCTGCTTGGTGTCCACTTGGTGAGTGGGACACACACATTCACACACAGGTGTGGAGTTACAGGTGTTCCTGAGCAGCCATCACCAAAGCCAGCTGATCCTGGGGGACACACTCACACAGGTATGGAGTTACAGGTATTCCTCACACTCCTGGGCTGCTCAGAGCAGAGCAGAGCAGAGCAGCCATCACCAAACCCAGCTGATCCATGGGACACACTCACTCACACACAGGTGTGGAGTTACAGGTGTTCCTGAGCAGCCATCACCAAAGCCAGCTGATCCTGTGGGACACACACACACACAGGTATGGAGTTACAGGTGTTCCTCACACTCCTGGCCTGCTCAGAGCAGAGCAGAGCAGCCATCACCAAACCCAGCTGATACTGTGGGACACACTCACACAGGTATGGAGTTACAGGTGTTCCTCACACTCCTGGGCTGCTCAGAGCAGAGCAGAGCAGCCCTCACCAAAGCCAGCTGATCCTGTAGAACACACACAAACACACACACACACATACACACACACACACACACACACAGGTATGGAGTTACAGGTGTTCCCCAGGCTCCTGGGCTGCTCAGAGCACACACAGAGCAGAGCAGCCCTCACCAAAGCCAGCTGATCCTGTGGGGGACACACACACACACACACACACACACAGGTATGGAGTTACAGGTGTTCCCCTGTGGGAACACCTGCTCAGAGCAAAGCAGCCCTCACCAAACCCAGCAGATCCATGGCCTCCCCTCGACCTGCAAACAGCCCCAGCCCTCCTGACTGCCATGATCCCACAGCAGGGCCCAAACCCAGCAGCACAGACACCCCCAGAACACGGGAAATCTCAGGCTCCCTGCAGATGCAGAGAGCAGAGGCTGGATCACTCCCAGCCCAGAAAAGCACCTGGATTTTCCTGCCCTCTGTTGGGATCTGGGGGAGGCTCAGGGCTCCCTGGTCTCACTGCCAGTGGAGCTCCCAAACCCCACCACACACAAAGGGAAGGAGGGAGGCACAGATCTCAGAGCCCAGCTCTCCCTCTCAGCAGGCACGGCCTGGCCCCCAGCAAGGGCCAGGGAACATTCCCCAGGACTTCAGAGGTGGGAAAACAAGAGCCTGGCTCAAGACAAGGCTCCTTCACAGAAAGGCTGCACAATGGGCTCTAACACCGAGGTCCTGCTCTCCCCTGGCATTCCCATGGGAAGAATGAGGGGCTTTGTGCTGCCAGGGGACACCGAGGTCACGAGGAACGGAACACTTCCTATGGGAAAATCCCAGCCATGCACTAACCCTGGGGAGGCTGCTGCCTGCAAGGGGTTAATCCCAGCTGCTGTCAGGAACAGGGCTCCGGAACAGCCTCTAAGCCCTAAATGGATTGTCCTTCACAGAAGGGGCGCTTTCCATATTCAAAAGGTAGAAAACTGCACTGCTGAGTCCACTCCCTCCACTCCAGCAGCTCCGTGGCTACAACAGTGCTGAGAGTCTGAACACAAGTGTTCGAGCCAGATTTCAATCCCCTAAATGTGCAAACTTGCTTCATTTTACCTGCTCTGCCTCACTTTGCCACTTTTGCCCCACTTCTTTTGGCCTGTTCTCCTCCCTGCACAACATTCATTTACGGTTTGAGTTTAAAAATTCGGGTTATCTGGAACAGACCCCATTTTATAAATGGTATTTCTCTCATTATTAAGATCTCTTGTAAAGCTGGAGTAGCAACAACAACAGAGATTCAAAGAGGAACATTTCAATAATCTCGACATATCAGATAAAGTTATCTGCTCCCAAAGCAGGGGCTGACATTCAAAATCAGTTTCCAAAAGAGTTTTCAAGACATTTTTCAACTTCCCTGCCACAAGAGAAGAACCTCAGTTACACTCCTGCTTTGGAAGTCATTCCCTGGATGTGGTTTCTATCCTTTCCTCCTTCCCAAAACACTCCCAAACAGCACCAGACAACACCTTGCTGCTGTGGATGATGAGACACAGCAGGATGTTCCACGTGCAGAGCCATGAAACAGAAGTTTGGGATTTGTGACAAAAAGAGAAAACAACCAGATTTAGAAAAACCACGATTGCAAAGCTCACTCCTCTTGTTGCATCCAGCCAAGGGAAGCTCCCTTGCACGTGAAGAAGAGAGGTTCCAAGCACAAGGAAACATTTTCCAACCCCTTCTTCTCCATCACAGAGCTCTTGCCCAACCCTGTAGAGCTGGGAATGATCCACAGGCACAGAATCCCAGAACGGTTGGGGTGGGAAGGAATCTGAAGGATCCCCCAGTTGCAGCAAATGGGATGTGATGCACAGAGGGGAAAACAACCTGGGATCCCCATCCTTAATTCCCTGAAGGTGTAACATGAGGCAGTGCAAAAAAGGACTGTGTGTTAGGTGTGTTAGGAATTTGGGATGGAATCAGGATGTAAATCCATCCTCACACGTGCTGAGTGCTACACACAGCACTGGGCATTCCTCCTCCTCCTCCTCATCCCACAGGGGACACGCAGCAGAACTGGAAAAGGTACTGAGAAGCTCAAGGATGATCAAAGAGAGCAGCTTGGGAGGGCTTTTCCAGCTGGAGCAGGTTTTATCACTCAGTGGACACCAGGCAGCCCTAGCAGGGCCCGAGGCAGCGGAGCAGGAAAGGGCTGTCTCTTTTATCCCGGGATAAATCGGCCTCAAACCAGCTCCGGAGTGGCAGCTGAAAATAAACACGAGCTAAGCCGGGGAAATCTCCTCCCAGGACACTGTCCCTGTCACATGGGTGACACAGCCAGCAGATAAATCTCAGGAAGAGTGAGCCATGAGGCAGTGCTGAGCCAAGGCAGGGATCCCCCTGGCTCCAGGAGCCCCTGGACAGGAGCCCCTCACACCCAGCTGGCTGCAGTGTCCAGCAGCTCCTGCTTGTGCACTGCTGGCCACGCTCAGGAGCCACAGGGACCCAGAGAGGCCTGCCCTGGCAAAGGTCCTTATGCAATGCAGCCCACGTGATCCCCTTGGAATAATCTCCTCCTTTTTGTTTTTTATCGATGCGGCCGCTCTACAAGTGGCTGGGGAATCACTTTCTCCTAAAAATACCAGAGACTGATGCAACAGCCCTGTGCAGTTACATCTGAGAGCTTCTTCCCTCACCCAGCCCAGCTGGGCAGTGCCACCGTGGCCCTCAGTGCCACCCTGCCCCTCTCCTGGCCAAACAGCCCAGCCCAGTGCCAGGCACAGACACCAGGGACTCCATCCATCCATCCATCCATCCATCCATCCATCCATCCATCCATCCATCCCTCCATCCATCCTCTGCTCCAGGCTGGAGCCTTGTGTAAACAGCTTGCAATGCTCTTCCCTTTCTACTACAGGTAGTATTTCTACTCGCACTCTTTTCTAATCCTCTCTGCCAGACCAGGGTCAACATCTCAGCCCAAGCCTCTTGTTTGGAGTATAAAACAGGCAAAGTGCTTTTGGAGCATCTGTCTGGATTTGTTCAAAGTCTTGGGGTGCAACAGCAGAAGGATGTGCAGCTGCTGGAGTGAGTCCAGAAGAGAGAGCTGGAGCCCCTCTGCTCTGGAGCCAGGCTGGGAGAGCTGGGAATGTTCCCCTGGAGAGGAGAAGGCTCCAGGGAGAGCTCAGAGCTCCTTCCAGGGCCTGAAGAGGCTCCAGGAGAGCTGGAGAGGGACAAGGGATGGAAGGACAGGACACAGGGAATGGCTTCCCACTGCCAGAGGGCAGGGATGGGTGGGAGATTGGGAAGGGATTCCTGGTTGGGAGGGTGGAGAGGCCCTGGAAGAGAAGCAGCTGTGGCTGCTCAATCCTTGGAAGTGTCCAAGGCCAGGCTGGATGGGGCTTGGAGCTGGGATAGTGGAAGGTGTGGAATAGGAGATGGAACAAGATGAGCTTCAAGGTCCAGTCCAACCCAAAGCACGACTCTCCGGTTCCGTGTCATTCAGGAGATGGTAACCCAGTAAATCTGTGCCATGGCTGAGGTTTCCAGCACTGCTCATGTCATGGACAAGCAGCAAAAAGCTCAGGCCACCCTCACTGCCCACCACCACAGCCCCTGAATGACACAGACTCCAGCTGAACCCTGGGGCAGAGCCGTGCCAGCTCTCTCTGTGCATCTCACAAGGCTCTGAAGGACACGGAATCCCTCACCCTGCCTGCACTGAAGGGCTCCTCTCCCACTGCAGCTGCCCACCCAGAGCACAGGAACACCTCTCAGCAGTTACACAGGGCTGGGGACCCTGCCTCCTCATGGCCCTCACTCAGAGCATAACAAGCTTTGCTCAAATTTATTCCCAACAGGTCTTTATCCAATTTGCTCTTCAGCAGGAGCAGAAATGTCTGCAGGTCCCAGGTGTCAGACAGGGGTTGGAGCTGGGCCCCCTCCGTGCTATTTAACCCCCTCTGCTCCCAGGGGGCACAGACAGCCCCAGCAGTGGGACCTGGAACCATGGAAAAGCCCTCGGAGTCCAACTGCTCCTGCAGTGCTGCCAGGGCCACCAGCAGGGATTTTCACACCCCAACTTCCACCTCCCCCCTTCCCACATACCCAGCAGGTTCCTGTAATTAGGGATTATACCTCATCAATTACCCTCATGCCTGCAGCTGGCGATTTTTGCTGGAATCCCAACCTCACCACTGTCCTTCCCCATCACCAGCCCATTTTCAGGCCACGTTTAATTGCTCAATCCTGAGTCACATGCACAGCCCTTCCCTGCTTTATGTCATTTACAGCTGGAATCTGCACTGTCTGTTCTGCCACTCCAGTGATGAGTGAGACCCCAGAGCCCCTCTCAGTACACCCAGGCCCATTAACAAGGGTGTTACTGCTGCTCTAAATACATTTATTTAACCACGATCTTATCCATCACAGACTAGCACCTTCTCAGGCTTTAATTTAATTGCACCTACCCAAAGACTCGATTTGGATAAAAATCAAACCTTAGAGGATTCATGACCACAGCTGCTGTTCTGCAGCCAGAAACAGCCCTGGCTATCTTAGCCTAGAAAGAGCAAACCCATCTCACCAAGGAGTACCTGTGGCAAAGCAGCACCAGCTATTCCGCACTCCTGTACCTTGCCAGGTGCTTTTCAACCTTTTCCCACTTGCTGCAGGATTTTGGGATGACTACTACTCCCCATTCTCCTTTCACCCACACCCACTGCTTGCTCTCCTCCAGGCTTTAAAATCATCCCTGACTTTCCACGTCTCAAAAGACGCCTCCTAAAGCTCTTTGGGTCTTTTTTAGCCCGTGCTTTGAGCACGCAGACAGAAATACCTCCCCTGCAACGACAGCTTGCAAAGCTGCTCTTCCTTTTTGTAGCCTGGCATTACCACCAGTTGCTCACCAAGAGTCAAAAGGTGCTGAACACTCCAGTTTTGGGGAAGCCAGGCATTGAGTTTTCCCTCTCTGCTCTTTCCTTTACCACCTCCCCGCAACGAGGACGTTCCCAGAATAATTGTGAGTCCCTTGATGCCCTCTGACAGTCAGGTTTGGTTTTTATCTTACTCGTGGCCTTGCTGCTCTTCAAAGCCTGCTCTTCAAAGGAGGAATGGGAACACCTCTGGGTTTGAATATCCCTCAGTGCAGCAGTGCTGAAAGCAAGGATAAATCAGCACTTTCACTGCCCAGCTCCAGCTCTGCTCTTGTGAGGCAAAGTTCACCTGGGGAGCCCCGGAGCCATTCACCCTCTTCCTCAGTTATCCTTCACCTCAGCAACCCAGGCTCTGAACTGAGCACAACTCCTCCCCTCTTTCTTCCTCTAAGGCTGGAGCTCCCCTCCATGCAGAGGACAAATCTCCTGGCTCAAAACTCTCCTTCAGCACAGAAAGCAGCAGCAGTGGGTAACGACCAATGTTAGGAAATAAAACCCAAATGAATAGGCAAACACTTTCTGTCTGTATGGTTTGGTGGTTTTTTTCTGAAAGAGACAAATTCAAATTTCAAATTCATGTCTGAATACCTGAACTGCACCCTCTCTGCAACTCTTCCCTAAGGGATGTGCCACGACAGATGCTTCCATGCTGCTCTCCACAGTTTGGTGGGGCAGGCACAGTTCAAGAGGACAGGAACACCTTCAGGAGTGCCCAGGGGGGGCAAACACACTCTGTGGAAGGAACTGGAGCTCCTGCTTGTGTCAGGTCCCTGCTCCAGCCCCAGGAGCAGAGAGCAGCCTCCCAAAACCCAGCTAAACCACAGAAACCCTCCGAGCAGAACTCTGCATTTTCCAAACCCACGGCCCACACGGGCTCCATCTGCCTCCTAGAAGAAAATCCCTCGAGAAACCCCTCAGAAATATCTTTTGAGTACCATCAAACACCCCTGCAGCAGAGCCCAGCTATCAGTGGCAGGAGTTTCCTGACCTGCTGTAATTAGAGCTCTGTCAAACGAAGTTTCCCCAGTAAGCACGATCATTTCCCTGAAAAAACACATTGTGAGAACATCAAGCAAGAGCCTTCCCGTTTCAGAGGCAGGGCTGGGGGTGTAGCACCAGCTGGGTTCCTATTAAGTGAAGGGTTTCCAAAACTTGTGGATTTGGCAGGAGACCAGGAGCGTGCCCTTGGCTCCCTGGGGAACACGTTCCCTTTTCCACACAGACCCAGCCAGGGCTTCCGTGGTGTTTCCACTCTGCATTCTGTCAGTCACAGAATTATCAGGGATGCCCTCACAGGCAGGATGTGAAGATGACAAAAGGGAGACAAAGCCCATAATCCTGACCATTTATCCACGAAATAAAAAGCAAAGATTGAGACATAACCCTCAGCATGTATTCCCCTGCACGGTTCCCTCAGAAATAACCCCCAAAGCTTTGCTCAGGACAGTTTCCATGGTTCAGAAGTCTGCACTCCCAGATCTTTGGGGCTTGTGGAGAGGCCCAGAGGGACACAGCACCTGTAAGGTGACACATCTGCCTGGGATTGGCTTTCCACAGGTTCTGGGTCACAGCAGGAACACCAGGCAAGGCTGAAAAGATATTTCTGAGGGGTTTTTCCAGGGATTTTCTTCTAGGAGGCAGATGGAGCCCGTGTGGGCCGTGGGTTTGGAAAATGCAGAGTTCTGCTCGGAGGGTTTCTGTGGTTTAGCTGGGTTTTGGGAGGCTGCTCTCTGCTCCTGGGGCTGGAGCAGGGACCTGACACAAGCAGGAGCTACAGTTCCTTCCACAGACAATGCCCAGCAGGAGCCTCGGGCATCTCCAGCATCACACAGAACTAAACATTTTCTTTTCTAACCACCACCAACTAGGAAGCCAGGCTCAAGAAATCACTGCACTCTTTCTTCCCGAAGGAGAAACGATCCCAAAATTCCTCTGTGAGACAGCAAGTCCCCGAAGTCTGACTCGGACATTGTCCTTTGTAAACAAACCAACTATTATCCCTTTATCACAATGCTCCATACAAGATTAATTCAGATTTAAGAACTGCAATCCTGCTCCCCCCCTCCCCACTGCCCACCACGCTCTCACTCCAGCTGAAATCAGTCTTTTCCTGGGAGGAGAACTTTATTTTTCCAAAAGGCCCAGCTATTCTGAGCCACTGGGGCTGGGTTTTCACCTGAGGGCATGAATGAAAAGATTTTCCCTCAGTTCCCTCAGTTCCTCCCTGTTCTGGGTACTTTGGGTTGAGCAGCAACACTCCCAGACACACACAAACAGCAGCTGCACCACCACGGAACTGCTCAGTGCTCCTCGAGCCTTCCTTTCTCACCTTTTAATGCACTGCACAAAGGTGAGGAAGGGATTTAAAGGAATTATAACCACAGATAGCAGAGCCAAGGAACGCCTGGAGCTGCTTCTACACCTCCTTCCAGCCTCACAAGCCCCTTGTACCCCCCCAGCACAGGGGACTGTGCCCCCACCTCCAGCCAGAGCTCCCTAGAGAAGAACTTGTGAAAAGGGAGAAAAGTGCCTGCAGCTGCCTGGTCTGGAAAGGGTTCCCAGCAGCCAGGATCTGCTGGAAGTGCAGTGCTGCTGCTCCTCAACTACTACATTCCACCACAGGCAGGTAATGCTATTTTTGTTCCTCGAGCTGTACCTGTTCTACTTTTTAAATTCTCATCACTCAGGGGAAAAAAAAAAAAAAGGGAGTTTTTGCTGCGTGATGATCCAAACTCTGACGCCAGACAGGCCCAGCAAGCCCCTGACTGAAAACAGTGTTGAGTAACTCAGTGAGAGCCTGACTAATTCATTCATTCATCATCGATTCTGACACTTAAAATACTATTTTAACCCTCCTGAGACAAACCCTGATTGTTCTTGGCTCTTTTGGGATGCTATATTTGAATCACGATTGGAAAAATAAACCGTGCCAAGTCGTACCTGGAAACACGGAGCTGTGTGTCACACGTTCAGGGAACATCCCGGGGTGTTCTCCTCTCTTCCCAATCCCAACTAGCTAATCTCCTCTCTGCATTACACAACAGCTCGTGTAATCCCAAATTTCCCACCCCTCACAGCTCCGGTTTCACAGAGAGGGAGCTCACGCCTCATCTCTGCCCCTTGAATGAAAAGAAACTTGGTTTGCCTTTCAACAACCCGGAAAAACACGTGGATGCTGCATTCAGGAAATTCTGGCACTCAGGCCAAAATCTACCCGGAGTCCTTTCCTCGGGATTCTCCCAAACACAACCCCAGAAACCGCCTCAGCATTCCAAGAGCTCCTTGCTCGTTTTATCGAAGAGAATGTAAAGATGTTCGTTCTGACTCAGACGAGGAAGTCGAAACTCCTCAGTTTTGACCCAATCCCGAAGTTTAGCACGATTCAGGGGGCGAGATCACTGCCGAGAGCAGAGCCAGGTCCCCAGAGCACCAGAGCAGCGAATCCATCTGGTTCTGAAGTGCTCACGGAGGATTTCCTTCTCCTGTCCCATCGTTCCCTTCACATATTCCATCATTTTAATCCTTTCCCATAAAACATTTTCTCCTGATCCCACAACAGAGGCGATCAACCCCTTCTCTCCTCTCTCCCCCTCCGCTTTGCCCCAAAACTTTCCCCGCCTCTCAGCCCATTCCTGAATATCGACCAGATTCCAAAGACAGGTGATTATCCCGAGGGCAGAGCCTCCCAGCACCGAGCCAAGTCCCCGGAGAGCCACGGCAGAGAATCGTTAGGGCCCCGGCAAACCCCAGGGAATAAAATACTCCGCGTTCCCCTCATTCCCTTTCCGAACCCCTGACAAACCCGAGCCCGGGGAAGCGGGGGGGATGTGGGGGCGGGAGGCGGCGGTGCCGTGAGGGGACGGCGCGCGCGGCCCCGGACCGGCCGTGAGGGGACCTGAGGGGGGAAAACCGAGGCACGGAGGGGCGCTGAGGGGGTTCTGTCCATACCCGATGGCGCTGCCCCCGCCCGCCCCGCTCCCTGCTCACCTCACCGGGAAGCGGCTCCTTCCTCACCTCCGCCCTTTGACCCGGCTGCGGCTCTCCTGCTTCGTCGTTGGGTTTTTTTTGGTTTTTTTTTTAGCCTTCTTTTTTTTTTTTTCAATGTAGGATGTTATGGGGTTTACTGGCTCTAAACCCGCGTTAATCCTGAGCTTTTCCGCCCGTTCCCGGCCCGGTTTCTCCCACCCCCTCCCGCCCGCCCCCCGCTGCCGCCGCCGCCGCCGCCGGGCCCCGAACGCGCGCGCGCAGCGCCGCACGTCGGCCACACCCCCCCGCCGTCGGCGTGGCCACGCCCGTGGCCCTCCGGCCACGCCCCCAAGAGAGCAGTTAGGCCCAATATGGGCTTTATTTGCATGGCCACGCCCCCAAGAGAGCAGTTAGGCCCAATATGGGCTTTATTTGCATGACCACGCCCCCAAGAGAGTAGTTAGACCCAATATGGGCTTTATTTGCATGGCCACGCCCACGCATAGCGGGCTGCGTTGGTATTTGCATAACCCCGCCCCGATCCGCGCCCCCGCTACTCGCTGTCCACGCCCCCCGGCCCTCAGGCCACGCCCCCGGAAGCGGCGCGGAGGCGGCGGGAGCACGTGGAGCGGGGACAGGGCAGCACCGGGACCGGCCCGGGAGCGGAGCGGCCGTGGAGTACAACCGGCGCTGCGGTTCAGGGGGAGGGCGGAGCCGGCCCATGCACCCGGGCATGGCGGGAATGTGCGGAAGTCGCAGTGTCCTGAGTATCCCAGGAGGGGATGATGGCCAGGATTGGCCGTGAGGAGCCCTGGAGCATCCCGGGGCAGAGCACACAGGGAAGGAAGGACTTTGCACCGGGAGCCCCGGCTCGGTGCAGGGCACAGAGGTGACTCTGATTCCCGGGGATAGAAGTGGGCCAGGCACTGGGAGCACTGGGCACACCCCATGAGAAGGGGCAAGCAGGACCCAAAGGCCAAGAAGGGATCTTCCCTTCCCCCAGCAACGCCCCTGCTCTCCTGCCAGCACGCTGCTTGCAAGGGTGCGATGCTGCAAACCCCATTCCCTACTCCATCTCCCCCCAAAACAGCCTTTCCAGGGCCCTTCTTAGAGCTGACTCTGGCGCTTACCAACAGTCCCTGCTGCCTGCAGTTTTCCCCCATACATCCCATCCCCTCCTCCCAGGGAGCTGCACCCCTGTGGCACCAGCGCCGGCCTCGGTGGGACCTCCCCTGCTTGCAGCTGACGGAGAGCCGGGCCCTCGGGCCAAGTCCCACCCATTTGCCAGCATTGCCCAAGCTCTGGCCGGCACACACACGGCGCTGTGGCAGCGGCCCTGAGCACGCAGCCGGCGGCTGACCCCGGGCAAGGCCATCCCGTCCTGCCACCGATGGCACCATTCCTGACATCCACTCCCTGGCTGCCCTCTGGCAGCACCAGCTCCGGAGCGAGGCCTCGGCTCGGGTCACAGCCGTGCCACAGGTGGCCTTGGCTCAGCACTGCTGCCCCATCGCGTCCCGGTGGCCAAGGCCAGTGCTGGACACGGGGCCGGGGTGCTGGGAAGGCTGGGTTGGTCCTCACTGTGACTCAGCAGCCCTCACAGGTGGCATGTGCCTGTCCAAGCTCACAGAGTGCAGGCAGAGCGGCTCATCCCGAAGGGCTGGGATCCCAGGGAACAGCCCCGGGGGTCAGGCTGAGGCTCCTCAGGCATTTCTTGGATACAGGCACTGGTTAAGGGCAGAAAGAACCAGGCAAAAGCCAGCAGTGGTGTCACACAGTGAAGATGTCATACAGCGGCGATGTCACACAGTGATGGCACACAATGGCCCTGCTGGTTTCAAAAGAGGGAGGCACAGCCTGGGAGCCAGGCTTTGGGCTCTCTGCAAGGATAATCAGACAGATATTACTCCAATTAGACACCTTTCGATGCCTGTCACTGCTGCACCGGGAGCAGCTGCAGTGCCAGCAGCTACTGGTCCTCTCAGCCTCCCTCTGCAGACTGTGACTGATCTGCATCGACCCCTGGGCACTGAGCACTGTCACCACAGTGGGACAGCAGCAGTGGCCCTGGGCACTGCCACCACACTGGGACAGATCTGCATCAACCCCTGGGCACTGCCACCACACTGGGACAGCAGCAGTGGCCCTGGGCACTGTCACCACACTGGGACAGCAGCAGTGGCCCTGGGCACTGCTACCACAGTGGGACAGCACATTGACCCCTGGGCACTGCCACCACACTGGGACAGCAGCAGTGGCCCTGGGCACTGCCACCACACTGGGACAGATCTGCATCAACCCCTGGGCACTGCCACCACACTGGGACAGCAGCAGTGGCCCCTGGGCACTGCCTCTTCCACAGCAGAGCATGGAGAGACCCAGGTGACACCAGGGACAAGTGATCCTACTGCACACACGTGGCCTGGCTCCCCTCCCTCCTTGTGGCTTTGCCACAATCCCTGGAGCCTGCCCGGCTTCCCTCAGCAGCCACAGCCCTGAACACACCAGGGCTCCCCAAACTCTCTGGCAAAGGGCACACTCCCAAACCAGCATGGGATGGGTCACTGAGTCCATACAGAAAATCAGGAATGTGTCCCACTGGCAGAGCTGCTACCCCAGCCCTGGAGCTGCAAGGACCTGGCAGGTTGCTCTGGACTCTCCCAAGTGTGTGGGATGGTTTTATCTCCCAGGATAAATGGGATATCCCAGCAGGAGCATCTACCAGACCCCTCCAGGCCTGAGCTCTGCTCCCAGGACTGCCCTTGTGGCCATGGGCCCTCTCCTCATCCAGGCTTGGGAAATGCCCCTTCCTGCTCCCTGCCAAGCAGGTGGGAAGCAGTTCCCACCCAGAGATCTGCGCTTACTTAATCATTGTACCCTTATCTCACTAAAATTATGGATTGTTATTAAAAAAAACCTAAAATGTTTCAGCACAGGCAGGTCATGTAGCTGCTAGTCAGGGTTTGGGATGAGGAAGGCTGAGACAGGCTGACAGAGGGGTTTATCCAACCACACAGCCCAGGATGAGCTTGGGAAGCTGCAGGGAACACAGCACGGCAGTACCCGGGTCTCAGCACAGCCAGGCTGCACACGGGGCTGGGGATTTACCAAGGGCTGGGGAGCTGGGAGCTGGGCCAGTCCCTGCCAGGCAAAGCTGGGAGCAGGGAGGATTGCACCAGGCTCCCAGACCATCCCTGCTCCACCCGCCTGTGTCATCTCCTCCCGTGCCAGCAGGAGGGAGGGGGTGGCACTGCCACGCTGGGCACAACACACCGGAAAAGGTGAGGCAAGGCACACCCAGCCCCCAGGGCACCCCCTGCCTGTATTTACAGGCTCTAAGGGCCATTCTTGCAAGCTCTTGCTCCCTTTCTTGGCCTGAGCGTGTTGGGAACGGGGTGGGAGGACAAAAGGGATGCAGCAGGCTCCAGGCAGGCTGATCCCACGTTGGCACCACTCCCAGGTGTGTCTGAGCTCTCCTCCCGGGTCAGTGTGCTGTGCTGCTCCTGAAAGGTGCTGGTGGTGCTTTTGCAGGGGCAGGGACTGACATTGCCAGGCTCTGCAGTGTCACAGTGTCACAGGACTGCAGCCGACAGTCCCGGTGCAAAGAAGGTGACGTTCCTGTCCTGGATCTTGTACTGGTAGGTCTGGACCTGATCCTGCTCCGCCGCCTGCTGCAAGGACAACCTCTTGATTATCTTCATCTGCAAAGGGAAAGGAACAGGAGCATTGTCCCTTTGTCCCCCAGCCTCTGCCTGGCCTGCAGGGAAGGCGGGGTCACTGATAAATACTGCATCAGCAGCTGCCTGTCCCCGTGCCTTTGGTGGCAGCCCCTGAAGAGGCATCACACAAGTGTCAGCATCCTGCAGAGATCACCACGGGCTAGGCTCAGATCCACCCTTTCCCTTCCCTGGGAAGTTTTCCCTCACCCTGTGGTGCAGCTGCTGTATAAACCCTGGCAAGCTTCCAGAGGCAGGGAGTCCCAGGTGGCAGGACATCCCTGCAGAAGCAGAGTGACAGCTGGGTGCTCCAGCAGATCCCGGTGCCCGCTCCTTAACCACACTGCACCTGGGCTGCCTCCCTCAAGGCCGGGGCCTGCAGAGTTGTGACAGGGACACGTGCCACCCGTGCACGCTCTGCTGTGCCTCACCTGCCCGTGCACATCCTTGCAGAAGCCGGTGGCCAGCCCCTCTGCCCACAGGATGAGGTCGCTGTGATGACACAGGGAGTTCACAACCAAGTCGTTCTCCTCATCCTCGGAATCCTCGTTGCTGTGAACCAGCACCACGATGTTCCCCTGCAACGGCAGCAGCAGGCAGGGATGAGCCCCTGGCTGGGCCTAATCCCTTAGGGGAAGGACAATGGGGGTGGCAACAGGAGCTTTCACACACAGCCTGTCTAAGCTCCAGCTCGGTCTGAATCCCACTGGGAAAATAACCAGCAGCTGCCAATGGAGAGGCTGGACATGCCCCAGCCAGAAACCCCTCACAGCCAGGGGGGCAGCAGGGGAGGGGGGGATTCTGCCCCACTCAGGTGAGACCCCCCTGCAGAGCTGTCTCCAGCTCTGGGGCTCAAATCAGAGGTGTCTCAGCCCACAGCATATGTGATCTTTATGGTCCCTTCCAACACAGACCACCCTGTGATGTGTGAACACTGAAGAGCTCACTGTACATTGTGTACACACACACACATATGTAACCTGCAGTCTAAAAATACCTGCAGCCTTTGGAAGGAGACAGCGGCTGAACCAGTCTGTCAGGCTGGGCAGATGGCACTGACTGAATTCAGAGCAGGTAAATAAAGAGGTGGCCAAAGGGCTGCAGCAATGCTCACACCCTCACAGCTCTGACAGGGAGCAAACACCTCCCCAGCACACCGACTCTATTAACATCCACCTCAAGAGACTCTGCCTCAGCCCATGCAAGTCACCAGCGACTGAAAATAACAGGAATTCTCAATCAATTAAAATGTACTCTCAAGCTCCAAAACACCTCAGACAGAAATAGCAAAGTGCCAGCATGGTTTATCATCTTTTTCAGCTCTCTGGGGGTAAATACTCTGCCAGCAGATCATGCCCTGTCAGCAGGTACTGCGCCGTGTGAAGCACAGGGTGACAGCACCCCACACAGCGGCTGACTCCTCACCCCTGCAGGGGGGTGCCCAGCGAGGGGATGCTGCCTGTGATGGCAGCTTGGATGTGACTGTGAGCATTTCTGGGCACTCTCAGGAGTCCCCACGTGGCTGAGAGATCTCTGTAATCATCACCCCACCTTGGGGAGCAGCCACACTGGGAGGGTGGTGGGAACAGGGACTGGGGTGGCCCCCAAGGGGCCCTTCATGTTCTGTCCCTTGTGAGAGTCACCAGCCCCTCACACGACCCATTTCCACCCCTGCCCTCCCACTCTGGGATGTGAGTCAGGATCTCTGGAGAGCCAGGAGCTCCAAAAACCACTGTTTTACACCTCAAATCCCTGTTCAGACATCAGAGACACACAGAACCCTTCTCTGGGGGCATCACCCAGGAATCCAGCTGGACAGGAGCCTGCACAGAGCTCTCAGAGCTGAACAGGAGCCTGCACAGAGCTCTCAGAACTGAACAGGAGCCTGCACAGAGCTCTCAGAGCTGAACAGGAGCCTGCACAGGGCTCTCAGGAGCTGACCAGGAGCCTGCACAGGGCTCTCAGGAGCTGAACAGGAGCCTGCACAGAGCTCTCAGGAGCTGACCAGGAGCCTGCACAGGGCTCTCAGGAGCTGAACAGGAGCCTGCACAGAGCTCTCAGGAGCTGACCAGGAGCCTGCACAGGGCTCTCAGGAGCTGAACAGGAGCCTGCACAGGGCTCTCAGGAGCTGAACAGGAGCCTGCACAGAGCTCTCAGGAGCTGAACAGGAGCCTGCACAGGGCTCTCAGGAGCTGAACAGGAGCCTGCACAGAGCTCTCAGGAGCTCAACAGGAGCCTGCACAGGGCTCTCAGGAGCTGAACAGGAGCCTGCACAGGTACTCAGGGACCCACACAACTCCCACGAGCGGCCCCAGGGCAACGATCTGAACTTCTCACAGCCACAGCCTTTGAAAAAGGGTGAGATGGTGAGATGGAAAGAGCCAAGCAAGGCAGGCCTTGCCCCGCAGGCTCTGTGGCCAGGCAGAGCCCAGGGGGAGCAGTACCTTCAGCTGGTAGCACACCACCACACGGCAGTAGTGGATGAAGTCCAGCACGGCCACCGGTGCAGCCCCCAGGCTGAGCAGGACCCCGAGGTCATCCAGCAGCAGCACGGGGCCCTTCCAGGACTCACAGGCACCGGGGCTCAGGGACGCCCGCACAAAGTCAAACAAGGCCCGGAGGTCAGAGGTGCTCCCACTGCAAGACACGAGGGAGGTGTCAGGAGCTTGGCACCACGTGTCCACCCCCATGTCACCAGCCTGCTGTCCCCACTGCTGTGACAGTCACCTCCTCACTGCCCTTCAGCCCCCCTTCAACCCCTTCACACCTGTGCATGGTGAAACCGTCCTGCCCTGCTCCAGGGATCGTGGAATGGTTTGGGTGGGAAGGAGAATCAAAGCCTACCCAGTGCCACCTCTCTGCTATGGGCAGAGGCATCTGTCCACCCTGGCCTTGGACACTGCTTGGGGAAGTGTTTGGCCTTTGCTGAGCTTCCCAGGCAACACGGAGAAAATGACATGAGAATGAACCCAAAAGCCAGCATGGATAAAGCAGCACTGCTCTCCTGGATAAGAATAAAACTCAAAATAATGAAAGAAGGGAATAAAACCACTTGGCTGGGGTTTCGTTTGACACAAACCTGCAGAGTGCTGAAATAAACGTTTTTCTAGACCTGTGACATGTTTGACAATGAGGATAAGGGTGGAAGTTCCCTTAAAATTCTGGAAAGGGGGCCAGGATCCCTCCATGAGCAGCAGTGAGGGACAGGCCAGGACACTCAGGGGGATGTGCACAATGCTGGCATTTCCCTTCACTCGGTGCCCAGCTGAGTCCTTGGAGGGGAGCACAAAGGGCAGCAGGAGGCAGCCCTGGACCTTGGGTGGTGCTCTTGGTGGCAGCAGATGTCAGGGGAGAACACTCCAAGCTCAGGCTCACCTCAGGAACTGCAGAGGACTGGGCTGTCCTGGCTGCTCCTCCTCCCCAAAGAGCAGGTCAAGGCAGGACTTGAGGCCCTCCAGGAAGACAAGCTGTCCCCGCTCCTTGGCAGCTGCCAGACTGACTCCCTCGAGAGAGCAAAACATTAGGATTCAGAATGAAACATTTTCTATAATGCTCCCATTGTGGAAGATAGTGCACGCAGCCGAATTTTCATTCTTATTTCAATCAAATCTTATCTAAATGTGCTGATAAAGTCAGTGCTTCAGGGACGAAATGGGCACCTGTGTTAACGTCACTGGAGGCACATTTGCTCTTCTGAACTCTGCCAGGAGGTAACAACAAAAAACACGCTGTGATTTGGGGGCTCAAACATCCTGGAATTCCTGCTGGGAAGCCAGCTTGGTGTGCTGAGGCAGGGAGAGAATGGCTCAGGCTTCTCCAAGGTGAGCAGCAGTTCCTTCACCTCCCTCCCTGGGTGGCGAAAGCTTTTGTTTCTCACTATCTGCAACGAGTGCTCCTGGCACAGCCCACGCAGCCCAGGCTGGCACGGCCAGAGCCGCAGAGCGCCCTGGGCTGGGCATCCCAACGCTTGCACAACAGCCAAGGGAGAGCAGCCAGGGCTCCCACGGGAAGCAGCCCTGACTCCACTTGCAGGAGGAGGAGGAACAACCACGACAAGTGCCTGGGGCTGCTGAGGCCAGCAGAGCCACGTGCTGGCCATGCCCAGCTCCAGGGAGATGTCCCACGGCTGCGGCAGACATGGAGAGTGCTGAGGTGTGTACCTGGTTCTGGCCCAGCTCGGTGTTCAGCTCGGGCTCCTGGCAGCTCTGATATGCTACAGCAATACTCGTTTGTGGGGTGTTGGCTCACACTGTCATGGCTGTGGTAAAAAGAGGGGACTCTCCAGAGGCTTTCAGGGAACAGAGGCTTTATTTTGGGGGGGGTCAGGGGATCCCCCAGCCTCAGGTGGGTGCCTCAGAGAGACCCCGGGCCTGGGGCTGCAGGGCGGTTTTGTACAACGCAATCTGGTAGGTGGGTACAAAAGTATACAAACCAATAAAATAATCCAAACACTACATGCCAACTAAGTGACCTAAATTCTAACAAATCCAACACAGGTTTGGGAGTGGTCTCAAGAAAGTCTTGGCAACTAGTGGCCAAAGCTCTTGGACCTTAAAGATAAGGATTCCATAATGGACAAAGGGAAAATTAAGCATGACACAAGGATGAAACAAAAAGGAACCAATAAAGAAGAGTCTCTAGGAAGAGGCTCTAGTTGTCCTAGAAACCCTTATCAAACTATGATAAGAATACATTCTAAAACAAGAGGCCCTTCCAAGGTGTTTAAACTATACTAAACTTACAATATAAAAAAACCTATACTATATTCCTAACTAAAGCTTATAAAACATTTCTTGCAAACTCACAGAGAGGACCCCAGCTGCAGATCACAGAGTTCTAGAATGGTTTGGGTTCTGTGATTCTGTGGGTTGGAGGGACATTTAAAGATCATCTGGTTCCATCCCTCTGCAGGGACACCTTCCACTGGACTAAGTGTAGGTGCCTGTCAAGGGTTGAAGGAGCTGGACAAGAGGAGGCTCAGAGGAGACCTTCTCACTCTCCACAGTTTATTCTCAAAAAGGGTGGCCAGGCAATGGAAGGGGCTGCCCAGGGGAGTGGAGGAGTCATCATCCCTGGGGGGATTTGAAAGCCTTGAGGATCTGGCACTTGGGACAGTGGTGGCCTTAGCAGTGCTGGGGGACAGGTGGGCACAGTGATCCTTGAGGGCTCAATGGTTTCATGATCAGGTGCAGTACAATTATTTCCTGGAGAACTGGGCTAGGTGATCTTTTCAGGTGTCTTCCAACTCTAAACTATTCCCTGATTATCTTCCTGGGTTCAATCTTGCAGCACTATCACTTTGTGACATGGATATTAACAATAATCTGAGGCCTGACTGAACTCCCATCTGCTGACATCTGTTCCCTGCTTTAAATGGAAGCTGCTAGGACTCCCAACCCTGTGAATCCTGCTACCTGAGAAGAATGCTTCCTCTATTTTCCTCCTGTGCAGCTGGGAAGGAATGTGTGCCTGAATGCTCACTGCCTCTTCCAACTCTCCCTGTAAAGCAAAAGATTTTTTTGGGCACTACCCCTCAGTAACAGCTTCAGAAATAGCAGCATTATTGGGCAATTCTGAGCACACACGATGGAAAACTCCCTAGCCAAGGACAGAACCACCTTTACGTGGCAGGTGAAGAGCAGGGAACAGCCAGCAAATAAATACCTGCCATGCCAAAAAAGAAGGGCTGGGCTGCACAGCAGCCTCACAAACCTCACTCCCTCAGGGATTTCTGCAGTACATAGGGCTGGGAACCTGCTGAAAGGCTGTGATTAAATTCACTCTTAACATCAATAATTCAGCAACTGATTTTACCCCTGGCTTCAGCCATTTCTTCCTGCACACACAAACTCTCTGTACCCCAAATCAGCAAGAAAAGTGTCCCCTCTTTAGAAGGGAGCTCAGTGCTGTGACACCAGGGCCTGCCTGGGTGACAGAGAAGGGCCACAGCAGCCAGGGACAGGGTGCCTGTGTGTCAGAGCAAGAGTTCAGCCCCCTCAGCTGCCACGGCACAGACCCAGCAAGTCCAGCCTCATTTTCCAACAGGGGACCAGGGCCCAAAGAGACCTGAACTCACCCACTGCAGGCACCTGCCACAGCAAACCTCTGCCTGTCTCCCTGCTGGCAGCAGCACAGGAAGCATCAGACAGCTTGGAAAAGTGGGAGAAGTGCTCCAAATGGCCGGTGGCACCTTCCTGAGTGCACTGATGTCCCTGCAGCAGAGCCACGGCACTGCCCAGCACCCAAACAGCCTGAAAGCTTCACTCAGTGCCAGCATCCTGCTCCATTACCCTGCAGCACAGGGACATTATCTCTGGCACGCTGTCAGCCATCGACCCAGCCCAGGAATGCTCCTGCAGCAGCACCTCAGCTGCTCCTGTCCCTCTGGGGAGCTGCTGGAGCGTGGTGCCCCCCGGCCTGCCAGCAGGGACAGCCCCTCACAGCAGAGCTGCCCCTCACCACTGCCCATTCCACAGGGGAAAGCAAAATATCTGAGAGGCAGAAGGAGGAAGGGAGTGTGCAAAGCAGGGGGAATGAGCTCCACCAGCAAACACAGCTGTGGGACAAAGTGTGGCCATGAGTGATCAGGCCAGGCCACGTCCTCCGGGCTGTGGGTTCGAAGCAGGGGACAGCAGATGGGCATCAAATGGGGACAAATCTGGTTTCCCTGTAAAACAAAACAAACTTTGTACGAGTGAGGGTGGGCACACCAAGCTGGCAGGGTGCCCTGGTGCTGTTTGTCCTGCTAGAGCCCTGCGTGTTCTCTGCAAGGTCAGGGCCAGTAACACTGACAGTGCCTCACAGTCAAGTGTGGGTCCCTAGGGAAAGAGGACACAGGCACCAAAAGCCAGGGACATTTTTTTCCTGCAAGTTAAGGACACATCCCTGCATTTAGCTAACACGTAAGGAGGGGGGTTAGGACTTGTAACACCTGGCACACTGGGAAAGCAGCAAGTCCCCCGGGAGCTGTGTATAAATATTCACTTTATCACCACACACCAGTGCTACAAGTGTCACTGTACAATGCAGCCTGGCCCCAGGAGCCTCCTCCCGGGTCTGGGACTACCCTGCTCCCAACAGTAACGGGCACATTGCTCAGCTCTGAAGCTTTTGCAAGTGCAGGCTTTGCTAAGGGAATAACCACAGTCACAGAATCACTGAGGCTCTGAGTCCATCCAGTCCAGCCACTCTCCCAGCACTGCCAAGGCCACCCCTGACCATGTCCCCAAGTGTCACATCCACAGAGTTTTAAATCCCTCCAGGGATGGGCACTCCATGGCCCTGGGCAGCTGTGCCAGGGCTGGAGAGCCCTTTTGGGGAAGGAATTTTCTCAATTTCCACTCTCAGCTCCCCTGGCCCAGCCCGGGGACGTTCCCTCCTGTCCCTGCTCCCCCCCCGGCTGTCCCCTCCTGTCAGGGAGTTGTGCAGAGCCACAAGGGACCCCCTGAGCCTCCTTTTCTCCAGGCTGAGCCCCTTTCTTGGCTCCTTCAGCTGCTCCAGCCCCTTCCCCAGCTCTGTTCCCTTCCCTGGACATGTTCTGTCCTGCACCTGGGGACCTCAAAACTGTCCCCAGGTCTGGAGGTGCCTCAGCAGTGCCAGCACAGGGGACGGGCACTGCCCTGGGCCTGTGGCCACACCATTCCTGGTCTCCAGTAAAGATCTACAGCAGCAAGTTCTTAAGCAAATTTAAGGGTGAAACTACCCTGCCAAAAACCACCTTTTCTGCGCCTGATGTGCTCATCTGTGCAAAGAAGGATTAAAGCACAGAGCTGCGATGGAAACGTGGATATAAATAACTGATGCTGTGACCTCCAGCTCCTCAGAGCTTGGGAGGAATTCACAGCAACGACCACAGGGGCACCTATGAAGCTGCAACCCAAGAGTGACTCAGAGCTGAAAGCAGCTCAAGGCTTATCGCCTCCTTTGTGGCAGGCACCTTTTGTTCAAGTATCAGACAGCAAATCGGCCCCATTTGCATCGCACGTGCGCTGCAGCTAATCCTCATGTTCTCTCCCTCCTCAGCCTCCCAGCCAGGGAGATGTCAGCAGCTCCCGTGAAGTGTACACCGGGAAATCTCGGCATTAGGAAACACACTGACTTCAGGGGTGGGCAAGGAGCCCGTATTTACCAGCTGGGTTTCCTCCCCACGCGGGTGGCTGTGCCCCATTTCCTGCCCCACTCAGCAAATTCCCTCCTCTCTGCACCACAAAGGCCAGGACAGCTCTGTGCTGGTGGGGAGTGGTTTGCTCAGCCAGGGGGATCCGCAGGGGAATCACACCTCGAGTATTCCCCTGTGAGTTACAGCTCCGTGGGGGAACACCGTGCACCCCAGGCCACTGATCTCCCTTCAAAAGGTGAAAATTGAGCAGTAAATAAAACACAGCCGTTTAGCAGCACCCTTTTTACAGTGGGGAATACAATACCTGGCTCCTCAACACCCAGGAGTCTCTAGGAGCAGCAGTGCTGCTGGGATTCACAGCAGAAGCAGAGGAGGGAGGACAGGGCAAGCCCTCATCCCTTCAGCCCTGGAAGGTCACCCGGACTTCCCACCTGGAGCACTTCACCTTGGAGTGTTGTACAAAGAGCTGAGTGAAGCAGTTTGGAGCTCAGGCAATTTGCTGACACGCAGAATTACCCTGCCTGCTTTGTCTCTCTGTTTCCACATTTCAGAGTACACATAATCCTTGCCCAACTCACCATGGGAAGGAAATCCCTAGGAATTTACCTGTGGCTCCTCGAGGAGCTCAAAGGCATGGCTGAACGAGGCACACAGGTGTCCTTGTCACCCAGCCCTGCAGCCCAACAGGAACCAGGGCACAAAGTCACCTCAGGAGCTCCTGCAGGTGTGCAGGGGTCCTGGGAACACTGACACCACAGCATTTTCCTCTCCAGGGGATTAAGGAACCTCCATCTACCAGTCAGGGCCTGTCTGGGGAACGCTGATCCCAGAAAACATTTCTAAGCACAAAGCAAGCAGCTGTGCAGCCAGGGTTCTGCCCAAAAGTGCTTTTCACCCCCCAGCACAGGAGCACCAACCCTGACTGCCCCCATCAAGACCTGGAAACATTTGCTCACACACAATTCCTGCTCCCCATCCCCATCCCTTCCCACCCAAGAGAACCTACCTGGAGCCATAGCAATGAACCTGTGCCAAGAGACTCACCAGTTTCTGCGCCACGATGTTGTAGTGGCTGAAGGACTGGAGCAGGGCCACAAAGCAAACCTTGCAGCCAGCTGGGGAGGGACAAAAGCACACATTAGCAGTTCCACTTTGCAGCTGGCATTATCAAAGCTCATCAATCACAGCAGCCAGGCCACAGATCTCTCTGTGGAAGGAGCTTGAAGTGACGCAGGTCTAGACAGACCTTCCTTTGCTTTCAATTTTCACCCTTCTAGAGGACATCTGCATTAGGGATAATATTAATTTAAAAAGAGGGAAAGAAGGAAAAAGATGACTTTAACAAGTGTAAGGCCTGTGTTTCTGCCTCGTGCCAGGCCAGCCTGGAACCTCCTGGCCCTGTTTGCTGGTGTTGCAAAGGAGGCCAAGGGCTGGCCGTGACACTGAACTACTGAAAGCACAGACACGCCAAAAATTCCCATTTGGGCTCTCACAGGGCAAGTGACCTTGACTGGAAAAACACACAGAACAGGGAATTGTGTCAGACACCTAAATAAAATCTGATTTTGGAACACAGTTTGGGGATGAACATAATCAGTGTTTGTAGGACATGGATTTCAAGTAAAAGAAGTCAATGGCCCCAGATGAACCTTCAGATGTCCCCAAGGTTTTGGGCACCAAGTGGACAACATGGGGGTGCTGCAAACAGGGAATACCTGCAGGCAGGAGCTGTGCTGGAGAGGGGCAGGTGACAGCCAGCACACCTGGCCTGAGACACATGAACAGCCACAGGGCTGCCCACCCACCAGGGATGGAAGGCTTTTCCCAGGCACACAGAAAAGCAGCTCTGGACAGCGACTCCCAGGGCACTGCTGCGGGGCAGGACATCAGCAGAGCCCCAAGCAGTGTCTGGCAGCTCTCTTTGAACCAGTCACACTGTTCCCAACTCACTTTCCATGGGATTTCCTTCAGTTCCCTTCTGTTCCATTCAGTACAGAGTATTTCAAAGCAGGGTAAAGCCCCAGTTGAGGTAGTGGCAGTTTTGGGGGCAGGCTGTCCTTGTGCCACGCCCTGCCCAGCACTCAGAGCTCCCTTTCAGGCCCAACAGTACCAGAGTTGCTGGGCTGGTGGCTGTGCCAGCAGAAAGCTGAGTCCAGCACCTGCTCTGCAGGGGCCAGGAGGTTACTCACAGGGGAAACTGTTTGCAGAAAAGTAATTAGACACCTTGCCAGGCTCTGTTGGTTTCTTGACTCACTCTGAGCTTATCCCTTGTTAATTGATACTGATACGTGTAATTACATCATAAAAATGGAGGCAGTGAGGGAATTGCAGTGAACACCTCCCTGTCAGAGCCCGGGTGATTTACAACCATTGCCACAATCCCTGATGAAACAAGGCACGGGATTATGGGATGTACCCAAGGATACAGAGGAGGCCCAAGAACAAGTCAGGACCGGGATCCATAAATCCTAACCCCAAAGCTTTGTGGGTTAGCCAAGGGTACCTCAGACTCTGCAAAACTGCCCTCTGCTCGTGGAGCAACCCTGAAGGAAGCTCCGAGGTGCCCCTGCCTCAGAGGGCGCTGCTGCTGACCCACCTTTGAGGTAGAAGGAGAGGAAGTGGTGCACCAGGAAGCTGCCATCTGTCCGTGTGTCTCGCAGCAGTGTGAATTTACCCTGCAAAAGAAGCAGCAAAATAATGGAGGTAAGGTGAGGGCACAAACTGCTCTTGGTAGACAAGACGCTGGCTCACGCTGCAGGAATTCTGCAGGTACCACTCAGAGGAAGAAGTGGAAGCAGAGCTCCAGCTGCCTGTTTACAGAGGGAAGCCACCCCTTCCTCCAAAGACAGCCCACAGGGAGGCATCTGAACCACAGCCTCGCTAAGGCTGGAAAAGCCCTCCGAGCCCATCAAGCCCAAGCATTAACCCAGCACTGCCAAGCTCACCACTGAACCACGTCCACACGTGCACCAGCTACAAACCCCTTGTGCTCAACTGTGAGCCCAGCTGGACCCCAACATCTGCACCCACCAGGTGCCACCCCCTCCTCTGGAAACAACGGAGGAGCAGCACAGTGTCCCCAGTGCCACCACATCCAGAGCCTCTGCTGCTGGGCACCATCCAGGGGGTTCTGTGCAGCTCCCACCTCCTACTTTGTGCCCCTCTCCTCCAATTCACAGGCATTTTTTCTTCTCTGAGTGGCAGGGGAAGAACAGGCACTCCCTCCATTCCCAGCCCATTCTCCCCCTGCCCCAGCCAGCACTGCCAGTGTGTTTAAAATGTCAGCACTGCCAGAGCTGCTGCTCCTCCTGTGCCCAAACAGCCCTCCCTGTCCTCCCTTCCAGGTTTACTTTGGGGTAGAAAACCTTATCACCAAAGTTCTGTAGTGCAGCACAGCCCTCAGCACAAGGTATAAACCTTGTTTTGATCAGGCAGGAAATGAATTCCGTTCATCAGTGCACGCTCATTATCAGCCCCAGCCTCATCAAGGTGTTTGTTTCCATTAAAATCTTCCTCAGGATGTTTCTTTAATCAATACAAATCATAGGTGAGCTGCTTGGAAACACAAAGAACTTATCAAAGTGGGAGTTCTTCTATTCCCAAGACCAGAAAAAGCCTTTTGCAGCAACAAGCCATCCCCGCAGCGGCAATTCCCAAGGCATCCATCAGAACAAACTCCCCGGTGCCTGAAGCGGAGTGAAATGGAACGGCAAATATTGAACGTGACTGCAGGGAATGCAAAGCAGAGGCCAGGGAAGCTGCTCTCCCTCAGCCCGAGTGAGAGCTCTTCCTCCAAAAAAGGGCTGTGCCTCGATGGCCACTGCAGTGAGCCCCAAGATGAGGAGGCTCATCTCTCCATGGATGAGCCTGGAGGAGAGCTGTGCTCAAACAGCACAAGCTCGGACGTTCAGGGCTTTTATCTTCTGCAACTCCATCCCCTCCAGCTCCCCTCTTGCCCCGGCAAGAGCAGGCCAAGCGCTCCCTGTGTGCCCTCCCTGCTGCCTGGCTGCCACAGCACGGTGGGATTTGGCACTCTGAGCACACATTCCTAAGGCAAAGCCTTCCTGTGGAATCTTCTCCGTGAACCCCAGCCCGTCCTGGCCGTGCTCTGCCCTCACACTCTCGATAGCTGCAGGCTATGAGGCAGAACCTGCAGCTACTCGTTAGGAGCTGCCAAAATGCCTCGGTGGGTGTCACAAGGCCAGGGTGACACAGCCACGCTGGCAGCAGCTCCTTCCAGCCAGCATCTGACAGCAGCACGGAGCTGTGGCAGTGGGGATGCAGCCCCGGGAAGGAGAAGCCTGCAGAGGGCTGCTGCTGTTCCACAGGGGACACAGGGCCAGCACAGGTATCCCAGCACATTCCAGGGACTGGCTCTGCACAGGGTGACACTGAGGGGGACCTGCACACACACACACACACACTCGTTCACTACCAGAGCAAACCAGCTTTAACACCCTGAGTAGTGCAGGGCATGAAGCCAGTCCCCCACTCCAGCACAGGGCAACACCACTCTGCCTGGGCAGCCAGCCACAGCCAGACAAAGGGGAGCCTGCAGCCTGGGGTGGGATGGGAATTCCCTGCATCCAAGGGAATTCCGCACACAGAGGAGCCTTGCTCGGCTCCTGCTCTGGCTGCCGAGCCCAAACCCAGGATCCTGAGGCCGAATCTTTTGGTTTTGCTCTGTGGAACTTCCTGCTCACATCAAGGTGAGCTCCTTGCCCCAGAACCAAGCTCATGGGTGACCGCATTCCCGCTCATCCCACAGCTCCACCACCAAACACGCCTCCCAGCACAGGCTGACAAACTCCACCAAGCATTTCTCACTTTGTGCATCAAAAACCCAACATCAACCCACAGGAACCACAGGGGTTTGGGACTTTGTGCAGCCTCAGATTATCCTTTACTATCACCAAGCCTCAGCCAACAACTCCACCAGATCTGCTTTGAGCCTCAAGGGCACCATCCCAAATTCTCCTCAGCATTGTTTCCCCATCAGACCAGCACTGCCCCACACCAACCAGCCTGAAATGGAATAACCTCAGAAGTATCTTCCAGATCCAGGAGAAACCTCCCCTATTCCCATCACAAGCTGGTAGTAGGGCAAGGAGGAAACTGGAGACAAAGGGGGAAACTCAGACTTATAAAATAAGCTATTGCCCTAAGCTTGCTTTTATTATCTAAGCTCATAACTGTCAGGAAAAGCATGGAGTAAAATACAGCACACAGATAATTTATTAATAATTACTGATGATACCGAGCTGGTGGTGTGGTCACACTCCAGAGGGAAGGGATGGGGCATCCAGAGGGACCTGGAGAAGTTGAAGGAGTGGGTCCAACATGAGGTTCAACAAGGACAAGTGCAAGGTGTCACACCTGGGTCAGGGCAACCCCCAGAATCAGCAAAGGCTGGGGTTTGGAAGGATGGATGGATGGAAAACAGTCAAGCTGCTCCCAGGGCTGGAGCCCCTCTGCTCTGGAGCCAGGCTGGGAGAGCTGGGAACGTTCCCCTGGAGAGGAGAAGGCTCCAGGGAGAGCTCAGAGCTCCTGGCAGGGCCTGAAGGAGCTCCAGGAGAGCTGGAGAGGGACAAGGGACAGAGGGACAGGACACAGGGAATGGCTCCCAGTGCCAGAGGGCAGGGATGGGTGGGATTTTGGGCAGGAATTCCTGGCTGGGAGGGTGGGGAGGGGTTGGCACAGGGTGCCCAGATTTGCTTTGGCTGCCCCTGGATCCCTGGCAGTGCCCAAGGCCAGGCTGGACAGGGCTTGGACCATCCTGGGACAGGGGGAAGTGTCCCTGCCCAGGACAGGAGGAGGGCCCAGATGAGCTTTAAGGCTCCTTCCAACCCAAACCACTCTGGGATTCCATGACTGACATTCTACCTGCACAGCTCTTACAGAAAGCGAGGGTGTTTAGTTCCAGCGTGACTCCATTAACACGAAACCTCCCTGGAAAAGCTACATTAATTAATTTAGTGCCCTAAATGGCAAGTATCTTTAGAACAGCTGCCCGGCCCGGAGTAGTGCCCGCCAGCGGGTTTAACGCCCAGTTCTGTGTTTATTCCCCGCACGGCAGCACGCACACACCGCGGGAACAAAGCCTGGCCGTTTCTCAGCGGCGGATGCCGGAGCCAGAGCCGTGAGGGGCGGCGGGGAGCCAAGAACGGGCGAGGGAAGGGCAGAAGGCGGCTCAGCTCCGGGATCAGCCGCCGCCGCCGCCTCCGCCTGCGGAGGCCGTGCCCCTCCCAGTGTGCCCCGCCGCTCCCGGCGGCCACGGCCCTGGCCTGTCCCTCCCGCCCTCTCAGCGCCCTCTCAGCGCCCTCTCACCGCGTCCGGGCGCTCCGGGGAGGCCCCGAGCAGCTCGTTCAGCTCCGCGAACATGGCGGGCGGCGCTGAGGGGCCGCGCAAGGGCGGGAAGCGCCGCGGGGCCGCGCATGCGCCGGGCGGGGGGCGCCGCCTGCTGGCGGGGCGGGGTGGTGCCGGAGCCGCCATTGCCGGCCGCTGGGGTCCCGCGTGCGCGGCCAATTAACGGGGCTGGATCGGCAATTAACGGGGCAGGATCGGCAATTAATGGGGCAGGATCGGCAGTTAATGGGGCTGGATTGGCAATTAGCGGGGCTGGATCGGCAATTAATGGGGCTGGATTGGCAATTAGCGGGGCAGGATCGGCAATTAATGGGGCTGGATTGGCAATTAGCGGGGCAGGATCGGCAATTAACGGGGCAGGATCGGCAATTAGCGGGGCAGGATCGGCAATTAACGGGATGGATCGGCAATTAATGGGGCTGGATCGGCAATTAACGGGGCTGGATCGGCAATTAATGGGGCAGGATCGGCAATTAACGGGGCTGGATCGGCAATTAACGGGGCTGGATCGGCAATTAGCGGGGCTGGATCGGCAATTAGCGGGGATGGATCGGCAATTAGCGGGGCAGGATCGGCAATTAGCGGGGCTGGATCCACAATTAATGGGGCTGGATCAGCAATTAGCGGGGATGGATCGGCAATTAATGGGGCTGGATCGGCAATTAACGGGGCAGGATCGGCAATTAGCGGGGCAGGATCGGCAATTAGCGGGGCAGGATCGGCAATTAACGGGGCTGGATCGGCAATTAACGGGGCAGCATCGGCAATTAATGGGGCAGGATCGGCAATTAGCGGGGCAGGATCGGCAATTAGCGGGGCTGGATCGGTAATTAATGCGGCTGGGTCCGCATCCCACATCCCACAGTGAGCTAAAGTGGCAGGCTCCTCAATTAACCAGTGTGGTTAATTAAAATGCCAAATGGGACTGGATCCCATCATTATTAACGGAGCTGGATCCTCATCCCATCCTTAGTTAATGGGGCTGGATCCTCATCCCATCATAATTAACAGGGCTGGATCCTCATCCCATCATAATTAACAGGGCTGGATCCCATCCCATCCTTGGTTCATGGGACTAGATTCCATCCCAACCTCGGTTCACAGGACTGGATCCCCATCCCATTATAATTAACAAGGCTAGATCCTCACCTGTTGTTAGTTCATGGGACTGGATCCCATCCCATCCTTGGTTCTCGGGGCTGGATCCCCATCCCATCCTTGGTTCATGGGACTGGATCCCCATCCCATCCTTGGTTCACAGGGCTAGATCCCATCCCATCCTTGGTTCATGGGACTGGATCCCCATCCCATCCTTGGTTCATGGGACTGGATCCCCATCCCATCCTTGGTTCACAGGACTGGATCCCCATCCCATCCTTGGTTCTCGGGCTGGATCCCCATCCCATCCTTGGTTCTCAGGGCTGGATCCCCATCCCATCCTTGGTTCACGGGACTGGATCCCCATCCCATCCTTGGTTCACAGGACTGGATCCCCATCCCATCCTTGGTTCTCGGGGTGGATCCCCATCCCATCCTTGGTTCATGGGACTGGATCCCCATCCCATCCTTGGTTCTCGGGGCTGGATCCCCATCCCATCCTTGGTTCTCGGGGCTGGATCCCCATCCCATCCTTGGTTCACAGGGCTAGATCCCATCCCATCCTTGGTTCATGGGACTGGATCCCATCCCATCCTTGGTTCACAGGGCTAGATCCCATCCCATCCGTGGTTCATGGGACTGGATCCCCATCCCATCCTCGGTTCACAGGGCTGGATCCCCATCCCATCCCATCCTTGGTTCATGGGACTGGATCCCATCCCATCCTTGGTTCATGGGACTGGATCCCATCCCATCCTTGGTTCACAGGGCTAGATCCCATCCCATCCTTGGTTCATGGGACTGGATCCCATCCCATCCTTGGTTCACAGGGCTAGATCCCATCCCATCCTTGGTTCATGGGACTGGATCCCATCCCATCCTTGGTTCACAGGGCTGGATCCCCATCCCATCCTTGGTTCACAGGGCTAGATCCCATCCCATCTTTGGTTCATGGGACTGGATCCCCATCCCATCCTCGGTTCACAGGGCTGGATCCCCATCCCATCCCATCCTTGGTTCATGGGACTGGATCCCATCCCATCCTTGGTTCACAGGGCTAGATCCCATCCCATCCTTGGTTCATGGGACTGGATCCCATCCCATCCTTGGTTCACAGGGCTAGATCCCATCCCATCCTTGGTTCATGGGACTGGATCCCCATCCCATCCTCGGTTCACAGGGCTGGATCCCCATCCCATCCCATCCTTGGTTCATGGGACTGGATCCCCATCCCATCCTTGGTTCACAGGGCTGGATCCCCATCCCTTCCTTGGTTCACAGGGCTAGATCCCATCCCATCCTTGGTTCATGGGACTGGATCCCCATCCCATCCTCGGTTCACAGGGCTAGATCCCATCCCATCCTTGGTTCATGGGACTGGATCCCATCCCATCCTTGGTTCACAGGGCTAGATCCCATCCCATCCTTGGTTCATGGGACTGGATCCCCATCCCATCCTCGGTTCACAGGGCTGGATCCCCATCCCATCCCATCCTTGGTTCATGGGACTGGATCCCCATCCCATCCTTGGTTCACAGGGCTGGATCCCCATCCCATCCTTGGTTCACAGGGCTAGATCCCATCCCATCCTTGGTTCATGGGACTGGATCCCCATCCCATCCTCGGTTCACAGGGCTGGATCCCCATCCCATCCTCGGTTCTCGGGGCTGGATCCCCATCCCATCCTTGGTTCTCGTGGCTGGATCCCCATCCCAACTTCGGTTCATGGTACTGGATCCCCATCCCATCCTTGGTTCACAGGACTGGATCCCCATCCCATCCTTGGTTCACGGGACTGGATCCCCATCCCATCCTTGGTTCACAGGACTGGATCCCCATCCCATCCTTGGTTCACGGGACTGGATCCCATCCCATCCTTGCTTCACAGGACTGGATCCCCATCCCATCCTTGGTTCTCAGGGCTGGATCCCCATCCCATCCTTGGTTCACGGCACTGGATCCCCATCCCATCCTTGGTTCACAGGACTGGATCCCCATCCCATCCTTGGTTCTCGGGGTGGATCCCCATCCCATCCTTGGTTCATGGGACTGGATCCCCATCCCATCCTTGGTTCACAGGGCTGGATCCCCATCCCATCCTTGGTTCTCGGGGCTGGATCCCCATCCCATCCTTGGTTCATGGGACTGGATCCCCATCCCATCCTTGGTTCTCGGGGCTGGATCCCCATCCCATCCTTGGTTCTCGGGGCTGGATCCCCATCCCATCCTTGGTTCTTGGGGCTGGATCCCCATCCCATCCTTGGTTCATGGGACTGGATCCCCATTCCAACCTCGGCTCACGGGACTGGATCCCATCCCATCCTTGGTTCACAGGACTGGATCCCCACCCCATCCTTGGTTCTCGGGGCTGGATCCCCATCCCATCCTTGGTTCTCGGGGCTGGATCCCCATCCCGTCCTTGGTTCTTGGGGCTGGATCCCCATCCCATCCTTGGTTCATGGGACTGGATCCCCATCCCATCCTTGGTTCTCAGGACTGGATCCCATTCCATCCTTGGTTCATGGGACTGGATCCCCATCCCATCCTTGGTTCACGAGGCTGGATCCCCATCCCATCCTTGGTTCATGGGACTGGATCCCCATCCCATCCTTGGTTCACAGGACTGGATCCCCATCCCATCCTTGGTTCACAGGGCTGGATCCCCATCCCATCCTTGGTTCTCGGGGCTGGATCCCCATCCCATCCTTGGTTCTCAGGGCTGGATCCCCATCCCATCCTTGGTTCACAGGACTGGATCCCCATCCCATCCTTGGTTCTCGGGGCTGGATCCCCATCCCATCCTTGGTTCTCAGGGCTGGATCCCCATCCCATCCTTGGTTCACAGGACTGGATCCCATCCCATCCTTGGTTCACAGGACTGGATCCCCGTCCCATCCTTGGTTCTCAGGACTGGATCCCCATCCCATCCTTGGTTCTCGGGGCTGGATCCCCATCCCAACCTCGGTTCACAGGACTGGATCCCCATCCCATCCTTGGTTCTCAGGGCTGGATCCCCATCCCATCCTTGGTTCTCAGGGCTGGATCCCATCCCATCCTTGGTTCACAGGACTGGATCCCATCCCATCCTCGGTTCACAGGGCTGGATCCCCATCCCATCCTCGGTTCACAGGACTGGATCCCATCCCATCCTTGGTTCTCAGGGCTGGATCCCCATCCCGTTGCTCACAAAGGCACAAGCCAGGTCTGGATCCCAGGTGGCACCACCCGTGCTGGCCTGCAGCTGCCCTGGTGCCAGGGTGCCCCCTGCCCCTTCCCAAACCCCTGCTTCTGTGGCAGAATGGATCCAGAATGCCCCAAAAGCTGGGGCACTTTGGGATATTTCTGAGGGGTCTGTTACTCTCTCATTGTTCCTTTTTTTCGTTATCAGCACATTTGAGGAGTGCTGAGCACCCTTTGGGCACCTAAAAATGATCTGCAGCAGCAGCAGCAAATTTACAGCCCATAACCACCCAAATCCACCTTCTCTGGTGTCATCTTTTTTGCCTCCCAGCCTGAATTTGAGTTTCTTGGCCCTAAATTGGCTTTTCCATTTCCTCCAGCAAAGCTTTTTAACCCCTTTGAGTTTCATCGTGGAAGCAGGGATTGCCCTGCTGAGGGGAGGTGTGCCAGGGGGAGTGGATAACAGGTTCTGGAGCTGGGATGTGCCCCAAGGACTGGAGAGCAGATTCTGGAGCTGGGATGTGCTCCAAGGACTGGAGAGCAGATTCTGGGGCTGGGATGTGCCAGGAGAGCAGATTCTGGACCTGGGATGTTCAGGAGAGCAGATTCTGGAGCTGGGATGTTCAGGAGAGCAGATTCTGGAACTGGGATGTTCCAGAGCTGGGATGTGCCAGGAGGGCTGGAGAGCAGATTTTGGAGCCGGGATGTGTCAGAAGGGCAGATTCTGGAGCTGGGATGTGCCAGGGGGACTGGAGAGCAGATTCTGGAGCTGGGATGTGCCAGGAGAGCAGATTTTGGAGCTGGGATGTTCAGGAGAGCAGATTCTGGAGCTGGGATGTGTCAGGGGAGCAGATTCTGGAGCTGGGATGTGCCAGGAGAGCAGATTCTGGAGCTGGGATGTGCCAGGAGAGCAGATTTTGGAGCTGGGATGTGTCAGGGGAGCAGATTCTGGAGCTGGGATGTGCCAGGAGAGCAGATTTTGGAGCTAGGATGTTCAGGAGAGCAGATTTTGGAGCTGGGATGTGTCAGGAGAGCAGATTCTGGAGCTGGGGTGTTCCAGAGCTGGGATGTGCCAGGGGGGCTGGAGAGCAGATTCTGGAGCTGGGATTTGCCAGGAGAGCAGATTCTGGAGCTGGGATGTGCTCCAAGGACTGGAGAGCAGATTCTGGAGCTGGGATGTTCAGGAGAGCAGATTCTGAAGCTGGGATGTGTCAGGGGAGCAGATTCTGGAGCCAGGATGTGCCCCAAGGACTGGAGAGCAGATTCTGGAGCCAGGATGTGCCAGGGGGACTGGAGAGCAGATTCTGGAGCCGGGATGTTCAGGAGAGCAGATTCTGGAGCCGGGATGTTCCAGGGGGAGGGGATAACAGATTGTGGAGCCGGGATGTGCCAGGACAGCAGATTCTGCAGCTGGGATGTGCCCCGAGGGCTGGATAACAGATTGTGGAGCCGGGATGTGCCAAGGGGGAGTGGATAGCAGATTCTGGAGCTGGGATGTTCCAGGGGGAGTGGATAACAGATAGTGGAGCCGGGATGTTCCAGGGGGACTGGATAACAGATTGTGGAGCCGGGATGTGCCGGGCGCGCCGCAGCCCGGGATGCTGCTCTGTGAGCATTAGGGGGCATCCCACGCTGTGATAAGAGCAGGGAGCGAGCCGGGAGGCGCGGCCGGGGCTCGGCTGCTCCGATGCACAGGGACCCTGTGCCTGCGGGAGCGGGAGTCGGTGGCAGAAGGGGACGAGTGAGTGTCGCTGTTGGACACGAAAGAAGACACGGATTCATGATTCAGAAGGCTGATGGTCTAAAAAAGGGGCTGGTTGATTCTCAGCACCTGTTTTTATACCTTTTTACAACGTGCCCACCTAAGAGGTGGGATCCTTTGAACCATTGGTCACACCAAGGGTCAACAAGCAAAGTCCCTCCTTAGGAGACAAATGTGAAAACCAAGATAGTTTAGAAAGTGTGACCTTGTTTACCAGTTTTGGTCCGTGGTAAAGAACTTCAGAAAACCCAAACATGACGAGCAGTGACTACAAAAAGGGGCTGGTTTCTTCTCAGCACCTGTTTTTATACCTTTTTACAACGTGCCCACCTAAGAGGAGGGATCCTTTGAACCATTGGTCACACCAAGGGTCAACAAGCGAAGCCCCTCCTTAGGAGAGAAATGTGAAAAACGAGAGAGTTTAGAAAGTGTGACCTTGTTTACCAGTTTTGGTCCCTGGTAAAGAACTCCAGAAAACCCAAACATGACAAGCAGTGACTACAAAAAGGGGCTGGTTTATTCTCAGAACCTATTTTTATACCTTTTTACAAGGTGCCCACCTAAGAGGTGGGATCCTTTGAGCCATTGGGCAACAAGCAAAGTCCCTCCTTAGGAGAGAAATGTGAAAAACAAGAGAGTTTAGAAAGTGTGACCTCGTTTACCAGTTTTGGTCCCTGGGAAGGAACTCCAGAAAACCCAAATATGACAGGCAGTGACTACAGACAAGGCTGTGGGAAGCAGGGCTTCACCCCGACCCCAGCCCAAGCCAGCTGCTTTATACTTTTTCTGGCAGGGCTTACGTGAGTCCGAGGTTTCTAGAAGTTCTTATGTCCATCAGCTTCTCTGTTGATGAAATTTCCAAAGCAGGGTCCAGTTTCTGAATGGATTTCCTGGGTGGGGAGGTTCCTGAGCACCTCCTCATGTCCCAGATAAGAGATCATCTCAGGGCCATCAGTCCTTATCAGGTGCTGAGCATCCTGTCCAGGTTGTTCTCCACCTTCCGTAGGAATTCTCATTTCCTTCTCCTCTTTTGTTCTCCACCTTCCATTGGAATTGTCATTTCTTTGTCCTCTTTTGTTCTCCACCTTCCATTGGAATTGTCATTTCTTTGTCCTCTTTGTCCAGGTTGTTCTCCACCTTCCATTGGAATTGTCATTTCTTTGTCCTCTAAAGCTCTGTTTCAGCCTTCTGCATTTTTTGTGAAGGAGTTTCTCACTCACTTTTCATGTCAATAATGATTGTTCTGCGTTCCTTTCTGGAGGAGGAGAGAATTGATGGGCTGTTGGGTTGACCAGCGTGGTTGGAGAGGACAACTTCCATCCTCCAATCCATTGGAATTTGTTATAAATGCAGGTTTTGGAGTTGGCTTTTGGCATATAACGAGCTGATTGCTTTGTGTGTGATATGGGAAGGTTGTGTTGCATGTTCTTTTATTGATGGAATTTGGAAAATGGGATAGATGAATGTTCTTAGATTGTAACAAAGTAGAGATGGGATTGTTGTTGTAGCTCCTCAAATAGACAGAAGACAGGAGGGGCATCTGGAATTCCTGAAGGTGAGGAACAACTGAGCCTGGTTGAAGAAGACTGATTTACCACCTCCATCCAGACTCTACAGAGCCCCATAGATAAACTGTGTACTTAAGGGGGGGGGTCTTGAAACCAAAATGAATATTTGAATCATGTATTAGCTCATTTAAATATGTAACACAGAAGTCCTTAAAACAAAGGATCTGAAAAGAGACGGCGTGCTGATCTTGTTGGTATCAGCACCTCGGCTGAAAAGAGCTTTGTTTTATTTCTCCTTATTGTCTATTTTATTTTAGTTTTATTAAAATTTTAGATTTTTACATCATAAGTGAATCCTGTTTTTCACAGAATTCTATAAATGGCGAGGTCTGTAAATAAACTGTCCCTTTTTTTTTTTTTTTGCCTGAGTGTGGTGTGACACCTGCCCCTGCTCTGTCCTGAAGGGGGGAAGATTGGGGGAAAATGGGGAAGAAATGGGGAAGAAATGGGGAAAAAATGGGGAAAAAATGGGGAAAAAATGGGGAAAAAATGGGGAAAAAATGGGGAAAAAATGGGGAAAAAATGGGGAAAAAATGGGGAAAAAATGGGGAAAAAATGGGGAAAAAATGGGGAAAAAATGGGGAAAAAATGGGGAAAAAATGGGGAAAAAATGGGGAAAAAATGGGGAAAAAATGGGGAAAAAATGGGGAAAAAATGGGGAAAAAATGGGGAAAAAATGGGGAAAAAATGGGGAAAAAATGGGGAAAAAATGGGGAAAAAATGGGGAAAAAATGGGGAAAAAATGGGGAAAAAATGGGGAAAAAATGGGGAAAAAATGGGGAAAAAATGGGGAAAAAATGGGGAAAAAATGGGGAAAAAATGGGGAAAAAATGGGGAAAAAATGGGGAAAAAATGGGGAAAAAATGGGGAAAAAATGGGGAAAAAATGGGGAAAAAATGGGGAAAAAATGGGGAAAAAATGGGGAAAAAATGGGGAAAAAATGGGGAAAAAATGGGGAAAAAATGGGGAAAAAATGGGGAAAAAATGGGGAAAAAATGGGGAAAAAATGGGGAAAAAATGGGGAAAAAATGGGGAAAAAATGGGGAAAAAATGGGGAAAAAATGGGGAAAAAATGGGGAAAAAATGGGGAAAAAATGGGGAAAAAATGGGGAAAAAATGGGGAAAAAATGGGGAAAAAATGGGGAAAAAATGGGGAAAAAATGGGGAAAAAATGGGGAAAAAATGGGGAAAAAATGGGGAAAAAATGGGGAAAAAATGGGGAAAAATGGAGGTAAAATTAAAAAAAAAAAAAAAGGAAGAACAGGGAATAAAGTGAAAACATGGGGGGAAATAGGGAAAAAATGTGAGGAAGCTGGAGGGCAGCCTCTGGAGCTGGTTTTGGATGGGCAGGGAGCTCCTGGCTGCGTTGCTCTGCGAGCCCTTCAGACCCCTTTTGTCTGCACTGTCACCTTTCCCTCCCCTGTGGCACTTCCCTCCCGGCTCCTCCCCAGCCCCAAAAACGAAAGGTGAAATTCTCCTTTTTCTCCAAACACCTCTTGTCCTTCCTAATATATTCCTGCCCACGCCCCAGGACTCGTTACCCTGCGAAGGCTGCTGAGAAAACGGGTGCCCCTTCCCTCCCCATCTGCTCCCTGCCTATTTCCAGGATTTCTCCCTGGAGCTCTTTCCCAGAGGAGCCATATGGGATCCATAGGTATCCGTTCCTGTGGCAGAGTGATGGGTGAGAAGAAATTCATACCCAAAAGTTAAAAAAAAAAAACCAGCAGAAGAAATAAAACCAATCCATCTTGCAGTGTCTGAGGTGATTCCCAGGAGCCTGGCAGGGAAGGGGGAGCTGAACCCAGCGGGTTTGGTGATGTGAGTGCGTGGGAAACGGTTCTGTGAAAAGCAGGGTTCACTTATGATGTCAAATGTGTAAGTTTAAGGAAAGTAAAATAAAATAGACAATAAGGAGAAAAAAAATAACAAAGCTATTTTCGGCCGAGGTGCTGATACCAACGAGATCAGCACCTCGTCTCTTTTCAGATCTTTTGTTTTAAGGATTTCTGTGTTGCATATTTAAATGAGCTAATGCGTGATTCAAATATTCATTTTGGTTTCAAGACCCCCCCCCTTAAGTGAACAGTTTATCTATGGAGCTCTGTAGAGTCTGGATGGAGGTGGTGAATCAGTCTTCTTCAACCAGGCTCAGTTCTTCCTCATCTTCAGGAATTCCAGGTGCCCCTCCTGCCTTCTATCTATTTGAGGAGTTACAACAATCCCATCTCTACTTTGTTACAATCTAAGGATATTCATCCATCCCATTTTCCAAATTCTATCAATAAAAGAACACGCAACACAACCTTCCCATATCACACACAAAGCCATCAGCTTGCTGTATGTGAAAAGCCAACTCCAAAACCTGCATTTATAACAGTTCCTAGGCAGAACACGCCTGGATTTACCTCCTGTGATTGTGGCTGAGCTCTCCGGGATGGATTTCAGTGCACAAACCCACCCCGAGGGAGGGGATTTTTCTCTCTCGGGACACCTCGGTGACACAAAGCCAAGTGCTCTGCAGTCAGAGAAAAGGAGCCCCAGGGCTGTGGGGCCAGCCAGGGTTAAGGGGAGCAGATTTTGGCCGACTCCATAGAGTCTGGATGGAGGTGGTAAATCTGCCTTCTTCAACCAGGCTCAGTTGTTCCTCACCTTCAGGAATTCCAGATGCCCCTCCTGCCTTCTATCCATTTGAGGAGTTACAACAACCCCATCTCTACTTTGTTACAATCTAAGGATATTTATCTATCCCATTTTCCAAATTCCATCAATAAAAGAACACGCAATACAACCTTCCCATGTTACACACAAAGCCATCAGCTTGTTGTATGCCAAAAGCCAACTCCAAAACCTGCATTTATAACACTTCCTAGGCAGAACAGGCTTGGATTGACCTCCTGTGATTGCTGCTGAGCTCTCCGGGATGGATTTCAGTGCACAAACCCACCCCGAGGGAGGGGATTTTTCTCTCTCAGGACACCTCGGTGACACAATGCCAAGGGCTCTGCAGTCAGAGAAAGGAGCCCCGGGGCTGTGGGGCCAGCCAGGGTTAAGGGGAGCAGATGTTGGCCGACTCCGTAGAGTCTGGATGGAGGTGGTAAATCAGTCTTCTTCAACCAGGCTCAGTTGTTCCTCATCTTCAGGAATTCCAGACACCCCTCCTGCCTTCTATCCATTTGAGGAGTTACAACAACAATCCCATCTCTACTTTGTTACAATCTAAGAACATTCATCCATCCCATTTTTCAAATTCTATCAATAAAAGAACACGCAACACAACCTTCCCATGTTACACACAAAGCAATCAGCTTGTTGTATGCCAAAAGCCAACTCCAAAACCTGCATTTATAACACTTCCTGGGCAGAACACGCTTGGATTGACCTCCTGTGATTGCTGCTGAGCTCTCTGGGATGGATTTCAGGGCACAAACCCACCCCGAGGGAGGGGATTTTTCTCTCTCAGGACACCTCGGTGACACAAAGCCAAGTGCTCTGCAGTCAGAGAAAAAAGGAGCCCCGGGGCTGTGGGGCCAGCCAGGGTTAAGGGGAGCAGATGTTGGCCAGGGAAGAAAAGAATGGGACCCGTTCTGGGCTAAATTCCACCTCCTCAATGCCCAAAAAGAGCAGCTGGAAGGGATCATGGATGAGGCCAACCAGGTGCTGCATTTCTCTGAAGAAATGCCACAGCCAGAGTTTGAAAAGAATGGTGAATCCTGTGACAAGGATCCGGTGGGACAGGCGGGGATGTCCCCGGTGTCCCCAGCCCTCCTGCCTTTTCCTTGGGAAAACTCAGGGAAAAACCAGTCCCTTTTGGACCTTCCCTTCTCCTTCAGCTCGGCAGGGTTGGGAAAAGTGCTGCCAGTGGAACCAAACCCCCCGGGTGTTCACGGACTCTGGGAGATCAGGGAATAATTTGGGTTGGGCTGCAGGGTCAGAGCACAAAGGATGGGACAAGGAGAATAAAGATGGGTTTAGATCCTGAGGGACACCTGAGCTGCCTTTAAAAGACTCCAACAAAAACACGGAGCAGCATCAGTTCCCTCCTTTACCTTCTGCTGTTTGCCTGAGGCCAAATCTTCAGGACGGAGTCACTCCCACCTCCAGGTACTGGAAGATTTCACAGGAGACTGACAGAACTGGAAAATACCAGAAGAATAGAAGGAACTGATGTTTAATTTTTTTTTCCAATTTTAAACCTTACTTTTCACTTGCTGGCATCCACATAAACAAACGTGTCTCTGGTGAAAGGAGCAACTGGGGAAAACGCTGGGGAAAACGCTGAGGGCTGAGCTGATGAACCTGGCAGAGCAGAGGGGAGGGCTGGGCTGACATTTCTGCTGGGAAAAGGGAAATAAAGATGGGTTTAGATCCTGAGGGCGTGGCCGGGACACCTGAGCTGCCTTTAAAAGACTCCAACAAAACCACGGAGCCTCCTTTGCCTTCTCCTTCTCCTGTTTGCCTGAGGCCAAATCTTCAGGACAGAGTCACTCTCACCTCCAGGTACTGGAAGATTTCACAGGAGACTGACAGAACTGGAAAATACCAGAAGAATAGAAGGAACTGATGTTTAATTTTTTTTTTTTTCCCATTTTAAACCTTACTTTTCGCTTGCTGGCACCCACATAAACAAACGTGTCTCTGGTGAAAGGAGCAACTGGGGAAAACGCTGAGGGCTGAGCTGATGAACCTGGCAGAGCAGAGGGGAGAGCTGGGCTGACATTTCTGCTGGGACAAGGGAAATAAAGATGGGTTTAGATCCTGAGGGCGTGGCTGGGACACCTGAGCTGCCTTTAAAAGACTGAAACAAAACCACGGAGCAGCATCAGTTCCCTCCTTTACCTTCTGCTGTTTGCCTGAGGCCAAATCTTCAGGACGGAGTCACTCTCACCTCAAAGTGCTGGAAGATTTCACGGGAGACTGACAGAACTGGAAAATACCAGAAGAATAGAAGGAACTGATGTTTAATATTTTTTTCCCCATTTTAAACCTTACTTTTCGCTTTTTGGCATTCACATAAGCAAACGTGTCTCTGGTGAAAGGAGCAACTGTGGAAAACGCTGGGGAAAACGCTGAGGGCTGAGCTGATGAACCTGGCAGAGCAGAGGGGAGGGCTGGGCTGACATTTCTGGTGGGACAAGGGAAATAAAGATGGGTTTAGATCCTGAGGGCGTGGCCGGGACACCTGAGCTGCCTTTAAAAAACTCCAACAAATACAGGAGCAGCATCAGTTCCCTCCTTTGCCTTCTCCTTCTACTTTTTGCCTGAGGCCAAATCTTCAGGACAGAGTCATTCTCACCTCCAGGTACTGGAAGATTTCACGGGAGACTGACAGAACTGGAAAATACCAGAAGAATAGAAGAAACTGATGTTTAATATTTTTTTTTTCCCCATTTTAAACCTTACTTTTCGCTTGCTGGCATCCACATAAACAAACGTGTCTCTGGTGAAAGGAGCAACTGGGGAAGATGATGAGGGCTGAGCTGATGAACCTGGCAGAGCAGAGCAGAGCAGAGAGGGGGGAGAGCTGGGCTGACATTTCTGCTGGAAGAAAAGCAGGATCACTGAGCATGAGGCCGGAGGGAGCCGGAGAGGTCGCTGGGATGAGGCAACACCTGCCGCCAGCAAAATCCGCTCAGCTTCAACCCTCCCCTGGCAGATGTTGGTCCAACCTGCTCCCAGAAAAGGCTTGGCAGCCACGGCTCCACACCCTCTGCTGGCATTCCTTCTGTGAAAAACAGAAGGATTCACTTATGATGTAAAATCCATAAGTTTAAGAAAAGTAAAATAAAATAGACAGTAAGGAGAAAAAAAAACCCAAACAAAGCTCTTTTCGATATCTTTTTGATACCAACAAGATCAGCACCTCGTTTCTTTTCAGATCTTTTGTTTTAAGGACTTCTGTGTTGCATATTTAAATGAGATAATACATGATTCAAATATTCATTTTGGTTTCAGGACCCCCCCTTAAGTGCACAGTTTATTTGTGGGGCTCTGTAGAGTCTGGATGGAGGTGGTAAATCAGTCTTCTTCAACCAGGCTCAATTGTTCCTTATCTTCAGGAATTCCAGATGCCCCTCCTGTCTTCTATCCATTTGAGGAGTTACAAAAATCCCATCTCTACTTTGTTACAACCTAAGGATATTCATCCATCCCATTTTCCAAATTCCATCAATAAAAGAACACGCAATACAGCCTTCCCATGTTACACACAAAGCAATCAGCTCGTTGTATGCCAAAAGCCAACTCCAAAACCTGCATTTTTAACACTTCCCAGCCCCCTGTGCTCCCACTGTCCCCGTGTCACCTGAGCATCCTCTGCTGGCTTTAGCTCTGCTGGCTGCTCCTGCCTGGGGAGGAGAATTCACAAAGCAGGGGGGAAAACAAACCCCTCTGGGATTCCATTTTCAGCTCACCTTTAAAACTCACTTGTAGTCACGGTTTGTGCCTGTGACGTTTTGATTTTTTCTAAAACCCTTTCCCAGGCACTGTTCTGTCGACAAAAGACACGTTTTCCTAATTGTATCCTGTGTTTGCATTCCTTTCCCTAGGAAGGATCTTGGCTTGATGTCCCTCTGACCTGACCAATGTAGTTGAAGGAGTTTGTCTTTCTTCCACCCCTTGGGTGGGTTCTTTGTAAAACAGAATAAAGGGAAGAAGCTCCTGGGCAATAAAGATAGATTGGAGTCATTTTCAGCCTTCTGACCTCAGAATCCGTGTTGTCCTTTCCTGTCCTATTGTGACGTTCAATTGACTGTTTGGAAGCAAAACGCCACTGGCTCTCCAGGAGGGATCTCCAGGCCTTTTCCAAAAGAGGCTGGGGAATCCCTGGGAAGCCTGGGAATCTGGCAGCAAAGCTGTCTCAGTGTGGAGTTCCTCAGGCAGGGAACCACCGAGGTCCTGAGGGGGGCTGTGGGCAAAGTGGGATTGGGGATGGCTCTGGGAAAAGTGGGATTGGGGATGGTGAGAGCAAAGTGGGATTGGGGATGGTGAGAGCAAAGTGGGATTGGGGATGGTGAGAGCAAAGTGGGATTGGGGATGTCTCTGGGAAAGTGGGATTGATGGTGGTTCTGGGAAAAGTGGGATTGAGGATGGTTCTGGGAAAAGTGGGATGGGGGATGGCTCTGGGAAAAGTGGGATGGGGGATGGCTCTGGGAAAAGTGGGATGGGGGATGGCTCTGGGCAAAGTGGGATTGGGGATGGTGAGAGCAAAGTGGGATTGAGGGTGGTTCTGGGCAAAGTGGGATTGAGGGTGGCTCTGGGAAAAGTGGGATTGGCGATGGTTCTGGGCAAAGTGGGATTGGGGATGGTGAGAGCAAAGTGGGATCATAGCCATCAGGGAAAGCCCTGTCCCCTCTCCCAGACCCAGGTGCTTGGCTCCCTAAAGCCACTGCCCTCTGCCAGATCCTCCCCATCCCTCACTCTCCTTGCCCCCTTGGGCCGCTCCATCTCCTCACTTTGCCCCATCCTGCCTTTCCCCTCTGAGCAGGCTTTGCAGCGCTTCCATCTCCCCCTCCCAGCTCCTTTTTTCCTGCCCTCTCCTCTTCCCACCAAGCCCCTGCACAACATTCAGCAGCCTGAGGACCACAGGCACCTTCAGAGATCCCCAGATCACCGTGCAGAGCTGGAGCTCGGAAGCTACAAAAAGCACCTCTGCTTTTTTCTCCTCCCCAATCCTTCCTGAAATCTCCTTTTTTTTTCCCCTGACACAAAACCCCACCAGGTTGGCGTGGCCTTGTCTGCCAGTGTTGTCTCACTGCTCCCCCGTGCTCCTCAGCCCAGCAGATCGTCCCATCTGCCGTCTCTTGCCTCCGGGTGAAATTCTCAGCTCTGACACACCAGCGCTGCGTTTTTCACGCTGCATTTTCGTGGCTCCCGGCAAAAGGTGATGGAGGCTCCTGGGTGGCTCCAGATTCCTTTAATAGCTGCAAAGTGCACGCAGAGATTGCATGGCTGAGTCCTGGGGTGGGTTGGGTGGGAGGGGACCTTAAAGTTCATCCCCTTCTGGGGATGCTCCAAGGCTGCTCCAAGCCCCATCCAACCTGGCCTTGGACACTTCCAGAGATCCTGAGGCAGCCACAGCTGCTCTGAGCAGCTGGGCCAGGGCTGGAGAGGGATTTCCCCAATATCCATCCTTGTTGGAGAGGATGAAGTAGCTAGGCCGTGCAGAGATGATTTATTAGTAAAAGATTCTAAGAGTATGAAACCTACAAGAGGAATAGAATTAAAAGCAAAATTTGAACTATAAGATGCTGGACAGGAAGAGGGTGATTAGGTTTGCTGAAAAGACTTGGCTGGGTGAGTCAGTGACATCCCTGCCAAGACAAAAGGATGAATAAAGGGTTGGACCTTCTCAGGTATCAGGGATGAGGTGGTTTTTCAGGATTTTGGTCTGTAGAGTAGTATTGTAATGCTGTAGTTCCCATAGGCTGTATGTAGATTCTGTAGGTTTTGTATCTTGAGGTGATTGGTTAATGCTCATTAGAATATTCACAATAGAAAGAGTTAAAATGGAATGTAAGAGGTAAAATCTCCCTCTTGCCCTCTTGGATTTTTTTGCACTCCTGCTTGCTTGCTTGCTCTTGAATCCCTGGACTCTTCCCCAGTCAGGCTGCCTTCCCACGACCAATAAACCACGTGTCCCAAAGAGTATCCTGGTCTGCAGATCGTCTCTCTCGTCGGACACAACCTGCGTGCTTTCTAATACATCCTGAACCACTGGCACAACTTGAGGCTGCTCTCCTTGTCCTGTCCCCTCCTGTCAGGGAGCTGTGGAGCCTTTCAGACACTGTCCCCATGTCTCTCCCTGGCTCTCCAGCTCTCCCCAGTGCCCATCACTCTGTCCTGGAGCTCTCTTCTTGCTTCTCCTGGACTTTTCTCCCATGGCTCCATCTTCCTTTACATGACGTGCCCCAAACTGGGCTGGCTCTTGTAAACCTTCAGCCACCCCCAAAACATCTCTCAGGTGGCTTTAACCTGTAACTGCTCTCCCCAAAACAGTTCTCAGGTGGATTTAACCTTTAACTGGTCACCCCAAAGAGCTCTCAGGTGGCTTTAACCTGTGACTGCTCTCCCAAAACATCTCTCAGGTGGCTTTAAGCTGTAACTGCTCTCCCCAAACAGCTCTCAGGTGGCTTTAACCTGTAACTGCTCTCCCCAAAACATCTCTCAGGTGGCTTTAACCTGTAACTGCTCTCCCCAAAACATCTCTCAGGTAGCTTTAACCTGTAACTGCTCTCCCCAAACATCTCTCAGGTGCCTTTAACCTTTAACTGGTCACCCCAAAACATCTCTCAGGTGGCTTTAACATTTAACTGGTCACCCCAAAGAGCTCTCAGGTGGCTTTAACCTGTAACTGGTCACCCCAAAGACCTCTCAGGTGGCTTTAACCTTTAACTGGTCTCCCCAAACATCTCTCAGGTGGCTTTAACCTGTGACTGCTCTCCCCAAAACATCTCTCAGGTAGCTTTAACCTGTAACTGCTCTCCCCAAACATCTCTCAGGTGCCTTTAACCTTTAACTGGTCACCCCAAAACATCTCTCAGGTGGCTTTAACATTTAACTGGTCACCCCAAAGAGCTCTCAGGTGGCTTTAACCTGTAACTGGTCACCCCAAAGACCTCTCAGGTGGCTTTAACCTGTAACTGCTCTCCCCAAACATCTCTCAGGTGGCTTTAACCTTTAACTGGTCTCCCCAAACATCTCTCAGGTGGCTTTAACCTGTGACTGCTCTCCACAAACATATCTCAGGTGGCTTTAACCTTCAACTAGTTTCCCCAAAACATCTCTCAGGTGGCTTTACCTGTAACTGCTCTCCCAAAACATCTCTCAGGTGGCTTTAACCTGTGACTGGTCTCCCCAGACAGCTCTGAGGTGGCTTTAACCTGTAACTGCTCTCCACCAAAGAGCTCTCAGGTGCCTTTAACCTGTAACTGCTCTCCCCAAACATCTCTCACGTGGCTTTAACCTGTGACTGCTCTCCCCAAAACATCTCTCAGGTGCCTTTAACCTGTAACTGCTCTCCCCAAACATCTCTCAGGTGGCTTTAACCTGTAACTGCTCTCCCCAAACATCTCTCAGGTGGCTTTAACCTGTAACTGCTCTCCCCAAACATCTCTCAGGTGGCTTTAACCTGTAACTGCTCTCCCCAAACATCTCACAGGTGGCTTTAACCTGTGACTGCACTCCCCAAAACATCTCTCAGGTGGCTTTAACCTGTGACTGCTCTCCAAAAAGCATCTCTCAGGTGGCTTTAACCTGTAACTGCTCTCCCCAAACATCTCTCAGGTGGCTTTAACCTGTAACTGCTCTCCCCAAAACATCTCTCAGGTGGCTTTAACCTGTAACTGCTCTCCACCAAACATCTCTCAGGTGGCTTTAACGTTTAACTGGTCTCTACCAAACATCTCTCAGGTGGCTTTAACCTGTGACTGCACTCCCCAAAACATCTCTCAGGTGGCTTTAACCTGTGACTGCACTCCCCAAAACATCTCTCAGGTGGCTTTAACCTGTGACTGCACTCCCCAAAACATCTCTCAGGTGGCTTTAACCTGTAACTGCTCCCCCAAAACACCTCTCAGGTGGCTTTAACCTGTAACTGCTCTCCACAAACAGCTCTGAGGTGGCTTTAACCTGTAACTGCTCTCTCCAAAACATCTCTCAGGTGGCTTTAACCTGTAACTGCTCTCCCCAAAACATCTCTCAGGTGGCTTTAACCTGTAACTGCTCTCCCAAAACAGCTCTGAGGTGGCTTTAACTGGTTTTCTGAGCAGCCCAGGCTGAGGTGGTGAGAGTGGGGAGCAGTCTGGGTGTGCTGTTTAATTCTCCTGTTTTTGCAGTCGCCGCTCTCCCGGTGGCAAGGCAGCACCTCGTTATTGTGGTGGGCATCTGCTGGCACTTGGGAGCCCTAAAGGCTGGGGCTTTTAAAAGGTTTTAAAACCAAGCCAGTGATCCCATTGAGTTCCCAGCCGCCTTCCTCCTTCCCTGGGTCCAGACCAACGCTCCTCCCTTGCTCATTCCCCTCCCGCTTTTTCTTCTTCCCCTTAACGATCCCTCCCCTATTTCCATCTCAATTTGGCCCTTTCTGATGTCTCCCCACATGCTTATGCTCCCCTTGTAACTGTCCTTAGTAATCTGACCCAGTTCCCACTTCCCAGAAACCCTTTTTTTTTTTCTCCAGCCTGAGGTCAGCGAGGAGCCTGTGAGATGTGGCCAGGCTGGTTCCTGCTGCATTTCCTTTTGGGATGGCCGCTGTGTGCACTGCTCGCAGCGTTCCTTTGAAGTGCCTCCAGTTTCCTTAACTCCTTTCCCTTTTCAAACCTGCCTCCTCCCACCAGATCCCACTTCCCCCTTCTTCCCCAAAGGCCTCGGCCTCTCTTGTTTTTATTTTTCCCTTCTCTCCCACGTCCCTTTGTGAGGGGTGTGAGCTTGGCCGCTCCAGGCTCAGCCTGGGCCAGTTTTCCTCCTGCCTCTGTGTCCCCAAGCAGCCCCTGGTGCTGGCTGCTGCCTCTGTCCCTCTCCCAGTGGCACCAGTCAGCCCAGTGACGGCGCAGGAGCCGTCCCAGCCCAGCCCCTCGTTCCCACACTGGGCATTTTACCAGTTCACCAAGTTAAGAGGATTTTGCTTTTCTCCTCTTCTTTAAATCCGAGGCCGGGTCAGTTTAATGCTGGAATCGCTCCCTGTTGCAGCCAGGCTGCCAGTAATGGAGTAATTTGGATTTCCCAGCACTAAACTTGTCTTGGTTTGGACAGACAGGTGTCTGCCAGGGAAACTGGGGTTTTCCTTAGAATGGGGAATGTAAACCCCTCACCCCCCACTAAATTATAATTTTGCAATTCAGGGTTTTCAGGCAAAGATTTGGGAATAGGAATAATAGCTCTTTACCAGGAATATTAACAATACAAATGTAGTAGAAAAATAAAACCACCCAACCAAACCAGCAAACAAACAAACAAAAATTTTGAAAAAACCCTGACAGAGTCAGAGCTCCAACCTGACACCCTGTTGGTCAGAGTGTTGGGAGCAGTCCCAAAGTGAGTCCTCCTGGAGTGGCAGAGGTGGTTCTGGTGGGGTAGAGATGATCCTGTAGAACAAGGGTCCAGTGGTGGTGAGAAGGGGTCCAGTGGTGGTGAGAAGTATCCAGGGATGGTGAGAAGGGGTCCAGCCTTCCTCCAGGAATCGGGTGAAGCTGTATCCTTTGTGTTCCTGTGTCTCAGTTTTATCCAGGCAGGAATGGTTGGCTCCCCGCACTGGGTGGAGCATCTCCCAATGGGATGCTGCAATGTGGGATGTACTGCTTTGGGGAGGGTATAGTTTGGGGATGTGTTCGTTTGGGGAGGTGTTAATGGCCCATTAGCAGAAAAATATCTCCCTGGAGGGAAAACAGCTGATGGAAGAGATAAGAAACAAAGCCCTACAGTTGGTCCAAAAGGCACCCGCCCTACTCTTCCCAGAGTAAAGAAGAACAGTGCTTTCAGGAGATGAAAACAGAATACACATTTTTGTTTTCCATAACCCAGGACAAAACTCTGGGGTCCTGGTGCTCTCTGGCTGCACAGGTCCCAGCTACGGGCTCCTCCCAGCCCAGCGCTGGTGGGAACAGCGGGATGTCACCAGAGGAGCTCCCAGGAGCTCCCCACAGTGACCTACAGGACATGTCCCCTCCCAAACCTTTTGGCTCACTGGGAAGCATCCCAGGGTTCACCACCTGACACTCCTGTTCATGCCTGTGATGTTTTGGGTTTCTCTGAAACTCTTTTCTCAGAGAGTTTTCTGTCAACAAGAACCACATTTTCCTACCTGTAACCTTTGTTCACATTCCTTTCCCTAGGAGGGACTTCTTCTTGATGTCCCTCTGACTTGACCAATGCAGTTGAAGAAGTTTGTCTTTCTTTCACCCCTTTGAGTGGTTCTTTGTAAAACTGTATAAAGGGAAGAAGTTCCCAGGTAATAAAGATTTGGAGTCATTTCAGCCTCCTGAAAAGTTCGGAGCCCGTGTCGTTGTGATCTTGAACAGCTGTGCTGGGGTCAGCAGAGCTGCTGCCAGGAATGGTCCAGAAGGGGTTGGGAGTGGTTCCTCAAGCCTGAGCCTCCTTCCCCTGAGAGCTGGGAGAGCAGGGTGGGCTCCATCCCAGCCCTGCAGCTCTGTGTGTGTGACTGCAGCCCCCGGGGAACAGAGCCTGGCTGTGCCCTGCTGCAAGGTGTGGGACAGAGGCAGGGGAAGGGGCACAGCCTGCCTCATCTTCCAAACATTCCTCCAAGGGAAGGGGTGTGGGGCCAGCCCTCGGGCAAGGAAATGTCCTCAGAGGTGTCTAGAAGGGGACAAGGGACAGAGACGGCACTGCCAGCTCCTGGCACCTCCGGGAGGGACAGACCAACCTGTAATGCCAATGGATCCCAAGGTTTTGAGCACAGTCTGGGCTGTGCAGGGGCTGATGGGGACCTCTGAGCTGATGCCACCTCCTTCTCCAGCCCTTGGTGCCCCTGAGCAGCGCCCGTCCGGTGAATCGGGGCATTGGTTGGGCAATCAAGGTTTGGATGGGGAGCTTTTGGCCACTGAACCAGGAGCCAGCCAGTGATCAGGACTCTCAGCTGCTGAATCTGGACTCAGACCATGGATGTAGAATCTTGGTTGATGAATGTGGGCTCAGACCATGAATGTGGACTCCTGGTTGATGAATGTGGGCTCTTGGTTCATGAATATAGACTCAGACCATGAATGTGGGTTCAGACCATGAATTTGGGCTCTTGGTTGATGAGTGTGGGCTCTTGGTGGATGAATGTGGGCTCTTGGTTCATGAATGCAGACTCTTGGTTCATGAATGTGGACTCACTCAGACCATGAATGTGGGCTCTTGGTTGATGAGTGTGGACTCTTGGTTGATGAATGTGGGCTCAGACCATGGAGGTGGACTCTTGGTTGATGAATGTGGATTCAGACCATGAATGGGGGCTCTTGGTTGATGAATGTGGATTCAGACCATGGAGGTGGACACACTCAGACCATGAATGTGGGCTCTTGGCTGATGAATGCAGGCTCCTGGCCGGTGAGCTGGGGCCCTGGGCTGGTGAATGGGGCCTCGGTTGGTGAATTTGGCCTCACCCAATGAATCCCAACTCGGCATGTTTTGTTTTAGGCAGCCGGAGCTTGTCAGGGGAAGAAAGGCTCCTTGTCTGGGGGTCGTGGCTCCAATGCTGTTGTGTGTCTGCGAGAGAAAAGAGGAGAGAGCAGAGGGCAGGACAGCCCCGCTGCCGATGCCAGCTCCCTTCCCGCAGCCCGTGCCAGCCCTTGCTGGCCACAATGGGCCATCTCCCCTCCCGGCAAACCAGCCAAGCATTGAAATTTAATGGCTCCCTGGCCTTTCTGCATCCCGCTGATTAGGCCTGCGATTAAAGCCCATGTGCTGCTTGGCTGGCTGGGGGGCAAATTCCTCTGCAGGGCCCGTGAGATCGGCTCCGAGCGCAGTGCAGGGCGCCTGCTCCTCTCCCTCTCCTCTGACCGGGAGCCCTTGGATGAGCCCCGTCCATCCCTCCAAACCACGCTCCTCCCTCCTCTGGGACAGGCAGAGGGGATGGGAGGCTGGGGCTGCGGTGGTACCCGCGGGGGAAACTGAGGCACGGCGAGGGACACCGAGCCCGGAGGCAGGCGGGGCTGCTGCGGGCTCATGGAGCGGGGCAGGGCAGGGACGGCGGCTCTGCCCTCCCGAGGGAAACGGGAGAGCCAGGAAGGTGAGTAGGGTCCGACGGGGTGGGAACAGCCCGGGGGGAGCGGTGGGGTCAGAGCAATACCCCAGAGCAGGGGGACGGGGTGGGAAAAATCCCCCAACGCTCCCAACCTGTGTGTGAGCAGGAGCATCCTTAAACCTCCTTAAATCCTCGTGAGCCTGTCTGTCCTGAGTGCCAGTGAGTCCCTACAGCCCATGGGGATGGCTCCTGAATCCAGGGCTCCTCTGTGGGTCACCCCTCAGGGCTCCGAGGCAGGGCCTGCACTGAGGAGCCACCACCTGGCTGTGGGGAGGGGACAGTCCCACCACTGCCCGGCCAGGCCACGCTGGGCTTCTTGGAAGGGACAGGAACGGGAGGTGAGGGAACCTGGGCACCACTCCAGGGTGGGCCCTTCTGCCTGGAGGACACGGCAGGTCCGGGGTGGGTGGGCTGTGCCAGGGCTGAGGGGCTGTGCCATGTCACCCTCAGCTGCGTGGTGACACCGTGCACGATGTGCTGGGCCAGCCTCACCTGCACAGTGACACCACCGGGGCTGTGCCATGTCACCCTCACCTCCATGGTGTCACTGTCCCCGTTGTGCTGTGCCAGCCTCACCTGCAGGGTGACACCAACCATGGGTGGAGGGGCTGTGCCATGTCACCCTCACCTACGTGGTGTCACTGTGTCACGTGGTGTCACAGTGTGCTGTGCCAGCCTCACCTGCACGGTGACACCACCAGGGCTGTGCCAGGTCACCTTCACCTCCATGGTGTCACTGTCCCTTTTGTGCTGTGCCAGCCTCACCTGCACAGTGACACCACCGGGGCTGTGCCAGGTCACCTTCACCTCCATGGTGTCACTGTCCCTGTTGTGCTCAGCCTCACCTGCACAGTGATACCACCCACAGTGGAGGGGCTGTGCCATGTCACCCTCAGCTGCATGGTGACACCGTGCACGATGTGCTGTGCCAGCCTCACTTGCGCAGTGACACCACCGGAGCTGTGCCAGCCTCACCCTCACCTCCATGGTGTCACTGTCCCTGTTGTGCTGTGCCAGCCTCACCTGCACAGTGACACCACCCACAGTGGAGGGGCTGTGCCATGTCACCTTCACCTCCATGGTGTCACTGTCCCCAGTGTGCTGTGCCAGCCTCACCTGCACAGTGACACCACCGGGGCTGTGCCAGCCTCACCTGCACAGTGACACCACCGGGGCTGTGCCATGTCACCCTCACCTCCATGGTGTCACTGTCCCCAGTGTGCTGTGCCACCCTCACCTGCACAGTGACACCACCGGGGCTGTGCCATGTCACCCTCCCCCCCATGGTGTCACTGTCCCCAGTGTGCTGTGCCACCCTCACCTGCACAGTGACACCAGCCACGGGTGGAGGGGCTGTACCAGCCTCACCTGCACAGTGACACCACCAGGGCTGTGCCAGCCTCACCTGCACAGTGACACCAGCCATGGGTGGAGGGGCTGTACCAGCCTCACCTGCACAGTGACACCAGCCATGGGTGGAGGGGCTGTGCCAGCCTCACCCTCACCTCCATGGTGTCATTGTCCCTGTTGTGCTCAGCCTCACCTGCACAGTGACACCGCCGGGGCTGTGCCAGCCTCACCTGCACAGTGACACCGTGGCCGGTGTCTCCCCAGGGTGTCTGGCTGGACAGACCCACAGGCACCACCAGGGAGGATCCCAGCGAGGAGCAGATGCTTTGCAGATCCCACCACGCAGCCCTGGCTGGACTCCCTCCTTGGCTACCCCACCCCACCCCGTGTCTCCCTACATCCCCCTCCTTGCTGACTCCCTCCAAGGGCAGCTGGAGATGAGGGGCGGCCTTCCCCGTCCTTCCCTGCCCCACCCACCCGGCTCCATCCTTCTCGGGTCCCCTCTACCGTCCCTGTCCTCACACAGCCATTTCTCCTCCTCATGCACAAGCGCAGCTCCCCTCCCGTCACAGCCATGCTCGTCCCACTCCAGCTCCCTTGCCCTCCCCAGGGGAAGCTCATGCCCAGCCCCTGCCCGTGCCGGGGCATCCCTTCCTTCCCTCCGGCTTCCCTCAGGCATCAGCATCTCCTCCCTGCTCTGTCAGGCTCGGCCAGCGCATCCCTCTCCCCGCATCTCACCTTTTTTATCGCTGTCTCCTCCTTCTCCGTGCCTTTACCTGTCCCGGAGCTCCGTGCTGGGAGGTGACAAGGACCAAACCCCACCGGTGCCGTGAGCCACGCTCCCTGCGCCTGGGAGCGGCTTTTAACCTCCCCGAGCGAGCTCAGGATTAATTAATTACTGATCGGGGACAGCCGCGGCTTTGGCTCCAGCTGTCCCGGGAGAACGGCGGCCCCGCCGTGCCGCAGGGCTTCACACGGCCTCGGTCATTCACGGCTTGGTGTCCTCCCTCCCGGGATCCTGGAGATCCATGGCTTCGTGTCCTGTCTCCCAGGGATCCTGGAGATTCACCCCTTCCTGTCCTCCCTCCTGGGGATCCCGGTGATCCATGGCTTTGTGTCCTCTCCCCAGGGATCCTGGAGATTCACCCCTTCCTGTCCTCCCTCCCGGGATCCCAGAGATTCACGGCTCCGTGTCCTCCCTCCTGGGGATCCCGGAGATTCACCCCTTCCTGTCCTCCCTGCCAGGGATCCTGGAGATTCACCCCTTCATGTCCTCCCTCACGGGATCCTGGAGATTCACCCCTTCGTGTCCTCTCTTCTCCAGGGATCCCATAGATTCACCCCTTCATGTCCTCCCTGCCAGGGATCCTGGAGATTCACGGCTTTGTGTCCTCCCCCCCATGGATCCCAAAGATTCACCCCTTCCTGTCCTCTTCCCCAGGGATCCCGGTGATCCACGGCTTCCTGTCCTCTCTCCCCCAGGGATCCCGCAGCATCGGCTCGAGGCTGAATCCGTCGCCGGGAGAAATCGGTTCCTGCTGGAAGCCGGACAGAGCCACGGCCGGAGGGGAGGGTGGTGGGGTTCCCTGGGGGGAGATCCCTGCTCGGGGCTGGAGCCCAGGGGGATGGTGACAGGGCCAGCCTGACCTTGGTACAGCTTCTTCTCCAGGCAGATGGGAACTGGGAGCTGGGGCTGTGAGAACCCTGGGCAGTGAGAACCCTGTGCTGTGAGAACCCTGGGGCTGTGAGAACCCTGGGGTGTGATAACCCTGGGCAGTGAGAACCCTGGGCAGTGAGAACCCTGGGCAGTGAGAACCCTGGGCTGTGAGAACCCTGGGGATGTGAGAACCCTGGGCTGTGAGAACCCTGGGGATGTGAGAACCCTGGGCTGTGAGAACCCTGGGGTGTGATAACCCTGGGCTGTGAGAACCCTGGGCAGTGAGAACCCTGGGCTGTGAGAACCCTGGGCTATGAGAACCCTGGGGCTGTGAGAACCCTGGGCTGTGAGAACCCTGGGGATGTGAGAACCCTGGGCAGTGAGAACCCTGTGCTGTGAGAACCCTGTGCTGTGAGAACCCTGGGGCTGTGAGAACCCTGGGGTGTGATAACCCTGGGCTGTGAGAACCCTGGGCAGTGAGAACCCTGGGCAGTGAGAACCCTGGGCAGTGAGAACCCTGGAGTGTGAGAACCCTGGGCAGTGAGAACCCTGGGCAGTGAGAACCCTGGGCAGTGAGAACCCTGGGCAGTGAGAACCCTGGGCTGTGAGAACCCTGGGCTGTGAGAACCCTGGGGCGTTTCACCCCCGATCCCAGCACCCTGGGGAGCTCCCTTGGAGGAGACTCTTGGAGCAGGGAGCTGCCACCCCGTGTTTGGGGGGACCCACCATGGGGACAGGGATGGGGCAAACCCTGGAGCAGCCCAGGCACCTCCAGGAGACACCTCGGGGTGTCCCATCTGCTCTCCGGTGTGTCCAGGGCTGTGCTGCACCCCTGGCCTGGCAGAGGCAGGAGGGTGCTTGGGGAGGGTGACGAGGTGGGGGGACCAGGCACCCAGCACCCCTGGGTGACACTCAGATGGAAGCAGGGACTGAATCCCTGTCGGGAGACACCAACGTCCGCGTCGGGAGATCGCAAGGCACCGGCAAAGAGGCTTAACTTTAAAAAAAAAAAAAAAAAGGTTTATTTATTTATTTCAAGATCTTCCTTTTTTCTTTTTTTTTTCTCTTTTTTTTTTCCCTTTTTGTTTTTTTTTTTCCCCTCCCTTTTTGTCGTTTTCACCTGTATTTCAAAAAAAAGTGGGGGGGGGGGGGGGGCAAAAAGTACAAAAAAAAAAAAGTCAGTTGCGGGGACGGCGAAGGTTTAAGAAATCACAGCGCGGAACGAACCCAAGCGAGAAACACGGAGCACGAACCAAACACCCCCCACGACACGGCCCAATTACCACTGGGATTTTTTTTTTCTGTTTGTTTTTGTTTTTTTGTTTTTTTCCCTCTGTACAAAACACACCAAAGCATGCCACGGAGCGGGGGAGGGACACGGCGGCGGCGGCGGGAGGAGGCGGCTGCGGCTGCCGGGGGTGGGTGGGGGGAAAAACCCAGCCCCGACCCCCGGCCCCCGGCCCCGCCGCTCACGTCAGGTTGTTCTGGAGGCAGTTGAGCTGCTCCCCCGCCTCCTGCTCCCCCCCTTTGCCGCCCTCGTGCTTGGGCGACGTCGAGTTGTGGATGTTGAAGGGCTCCTCGTCCTTCAGGCAGGATTTCAGCGAGTCCTGCAGCTTGTGGGGAGCGCTGGGGTCGTCCTGCGGGAAAGAGGAGGGGGCGAGGGGGGTCAGGGCAGGGCCAGGGAGGTCCCACTGACCCCTTGCAGGGGACAAATATCCCCCCACCCCAGCACAGGGTGGGGACCGGGTCCGACCCCTCCGCGGTGATGCCAACACGGCCTCGCCACCCCGGGGTGCTGCAGCCCCCAAAGCCGGCCCCAGGAGCCCGTGCCAGCCCCAGGAGCCCGTGCCAGCCCCAGGAGCCCGTGCCAGCCTCGGGCAAATTCCCCCCCGGCCATCCCACCCACCGTCCCCACCCGGTTCCTCTCCCCAGCCCCGCGCATCTCCTCGTCCCCGGACAATCAGCCACTCCCGGCGGGCTTGGTAGGAGGCCAGACGGGTTGGTTGGGTTTTATTGCGGTTCCTCAGCGTACAGCCGGTGCCCCCCGCGCTGGAGCATCCCCCCCGGGGCCGGGCTGTGGCCCGAGTCCGGTCCTGCACCCCACGGGAGGAGCGGCTCCTCCCCGGCACCGGGGCCGGGCTGTGGCCGGGTGTTGGGTGGCGGAGGAGCCCCGGGGGCTGCCAGGGCAGGACCGGGCCGTGCTGGTTGTGATGCTCCCGGTGCCACGTGGAGCGCGGACAGGGACACCCAGGGGACCGGCGTCACACAGGGACAGGGATTCTCCATCTCCTGGGCCAGTCCGGAGCTGGTGCCCCATTGGCTCCACCGCTGTGGGATCTCCCCAAAAATCCCTTTCCCAGGGGCGTTGAGCCTGCTGACCCCTCCTCATCCTCGGCGTGCTGCGGGGTGCCCAAACCCTCCCCATCCGGAGGGGAGCAGGGATGTGTCCAGAGCCCAGCGAGACCGAGTTCATTCCCGAGGTTCATCCTCTTGGCAGCAGCGCAGGGAGCCCGGCCCCGGAGCCTCCTGCCCGGGGGGCTACGGCCGCTAAAGGCGCTCAGGAAGGCGGGGAACACCGGGCCACGGGAGGGAGGAAAGGCTAAAGGGACCTAGGCTCCTCCTCCGGCTCGCGCTCCGCAAAGCCCTTGGCTTCTCTCTGTTCCGAGCCCAAAGACAGCCGCAGGTTGGTGGGGCAGCCCCGGGGGGAGCGGGGTGAACCCCAACCTCGGCAGCATCCCGGGGAGAGGGGCGGCTTCCAGCACCCGGAGCCATCCGCTGCTCCTGCCCGCTGCTGCCCCGGCCAGGGGACATCGAGTGCCCCGGCCAGGGGACATCGACTGCCCCGGCCTGGGGGCATCGAGTGTCCCGGCCAGGGGACATCATCTGCCCCAGCCAGGGGACATCGAGTGCCCCGGCCAGGGGGCATCGACTGCCCCAGCCAGGGGACATCGAGTGCCCCAGCCAGGGGACATCGAGTGCCCCGGCCAGGGGACATCGAGTGCCCCGACCAGGGGACATCGACTGCCCTGGCCTGGGGACATCGACTGCCCCAGACAGGGGACATCGAGTGCCCCACCCAGGGGACATCGAGTGCCCCGACCAGGGGACATCGACTGCCCTGGCCAGGGGACATCGACTTCCCCGGCCAGAGGGACATCGAGTGCTCCAGCCAGGGGACATCATCTGCCCCGGCCAGGGGGACATCGACTGCCCCAGCCAGGGGACATCGACTGCCCCGGCCAGGGGACATCGAGTGCCCCGCACAGGGGACATCGAGTGCCCCGGCCAGGGGACATCGAGTGCCCCAGCCAGGGGACATCGAGTGCCCCGCACAGGGGACATCGAGTGCCCCGGCCAGGGGACATCGAGTGCCCCAGCCAGGGGACATCGAGTGCCCCGCACAGGGGACATCGACTGCCCCGGACAGGGGACATCGACTGCCCCAGCCAGGGGACATCGAGTGCCCCGGACAGGGGACATCGAGTGCCCCGGACAGGGGACATCGAATGCCCCGGACAGGGGACATCGAATGCCCCGGCCAGGGGACATCGAGTGCCCCAGCCAGGGGACATCGAGTGCCCCGGACAGGGGACATCGAGTGCCCCAGCCAGGGGACATCGAGTGCCCCGGCCAGGGGACATCGACCGCCCCACCCAGGGGACATCGAGTGCCCCGGACAGGGGACATCGAGTGCCCCGGACAGGGGACATCGAGTGCCCCACCCAGGGGACATCGAGTGCCCCGGACAGGGGACATCGAGTGCCCCAGCCAGGGGGCATCGACTTCCCCGGCTAGGGGACATCGAGTGCCCCACCCAGGGGACATCGAGTGCCCCGGGCTGTCCCCGCCCTGAGAATCCCGGCACGGCCACCCCTGCCACCCACACCCGCAGCCACAGGGTGGTGGCTCCCCGGGGAGGAGGGGACGGGGAAGGGACAGAAGGGTGACACTGACCCCCTGCCTGGCCTAGGTCATTGGGGAGCCACCAGCGAGTTGTGACAGTGGCAGGATGGGGACAGTGCTGGGCTCACGGAGGGGAGGGGCAGAGGCGGTCACCGGACAGAGGGACGGGAAGGGGATGGAAAGGGGGACGGGGACGGGGACAGGGGATGGTGCCACGCAGCCCCTTACGTTCGGGTGGGAGCCCTCGGCGATGGTGGAGAGGGAGAAGTTGTCGTTGTGCAGCTCGGACGGGGTGCGGTATCTGCGGGGACAGGAGGGCAGGGCTGAGAGCGGGACCCCTCCCCTGCAGCCCCCCGCCCGCCCCCTGGGGTCACCCGGCTTGGGGGGGAGGGGAGGGGGCGGTAACTGCTCCCAGGGATGGAGGTCTGGGGGGGTAAATGCTCCCAGGGATGGAAATCCGGGTTAAATATCCCCAGATCCAAGGGCTTTGGAGGGATGAATCTTCTCTGCTCTGGGGGTTTGGGGTTTTATACCCCCTGTTCTGGGAGTTTGGGGTTTTTTATCCCCAGCTCTGGGGGTTTGGGGTTTTATATCCCCAGCTCTGAGGGTTTGGGGTTTTATACCCCCTGATCTGAGGGTTTGGGGTTTTATACCCCCTGCTCTGAGGGTTTGGGGTTTTATACTCCCTGCTCTGGGGGTTTGGGGTTTTATACCCCCAGCTCTGGGTGTTTGGGGTTTTATACTCCCTGCTCTGGGGGTTTGGGGTTTTATTCCCCCAGCTCTGAGGGTTTGGGGTTTTATACTCCCTACTCTGGGGGTTTGGGGTTTTATACCCCCAGCTCTGAGGGTTTGGGGTTTTTTATCCCCAGCTCTGAGGGTTTGGGGTTTTATACCCCCAGCTCTGGGGGTTTGGGGTTTTATACTCCCTGCTCTGGGGGGTTTGGGGTTTTATACCCCCAGCTCTGAGGGTTTGGGGAGCTAAAAGCCTCTAAATCCAGGGGGCTTGGGGACTTCCTATAGCCAGGGATGGAGGTCTTCAATATCCTGAACTCCGAGGGTTTGGGGACTAAATGTCCCCAGGGATTGAGCTGGGGCTGAACGAGCCCAGTGTGACATTTTTGGGGGGCTCACTGCCACCAGCTCCGGGGTTTTGGGGCCAGCTGGCCTCTGGGCAGGAGAGCGGGAAGGGCAGCCCGGGGCAGAGCTGGAGAGGGAGACCCGGGGAGCTGGCAAGGAGCTTCCCTGCTAATTACACTTGGCATTTCCAAACGCTAATTAACAGCTCATTAACGAGCGGGCTGGGAAGGCTCTCTCTTCCCTGCTCTAGGAGCTGGGCAGCAATGACTGGGGCGAGGGAATGACCCCAAACCTTTCCCTGTCACCCTTCCCCGGCTCCATCCCCAGGCGGAGCGTCCCCGATGGCAGCCCAGCCGGTGTCCCCGGTGTCCCCAGCTCCCAGCGAAGCAGCTTAACTGGTGCCAGCCAGGAGCGGCTTTCAGGGGATTAACCGGGCAGCAGCAACAGCCACATCCACCAGTCCTCCAGCCTCCGGCAGCTTTCCCACCCACCGGCACCGGGAGGACGGGCCCGGCCCCGGCGAGGGGCAGGGGTCGCCCCCGGGGGTGGGGAGGGGGGCGTCACTCACTTGGTCTTGCGTAGTTTGCTGTTCTCCGTCTTGAGCAGGTAGAGCTTCTTGGCGAAGAAGACGGTGAGCATGAAGAGCAGCAGCACCACCAGCGCGGCCGAGCCCACGGCCACGCACATCACCTGGAAGTCGGTGACGATGGCCTCGCAGCGCGTGCCCTTGTGCCACGTGTAGTCCTGCGTGTTGCACCTGCACCGCCGAGGGGTGGGGGGGTCAGAGGAGGGATCCCCCCTGCCCAAAAACGTATCCTCCCTGCCCAAAATCGCATCATCCCTGCCCAAAACCGCATCCACTCCGCCCAAAAACGCATCCCCTCCGCTCCAAATCGCATCCCCTCCGCCCAAAAACGCATCCCCCCTGCTCCAAAACGTGCCCCTCCGCTCCAAAACGCATCCCCCCTGCCCAAAAACGCATCCTCCCTGCCCAAAATCGCATCATCCCTGCCCCAAAACGCATCCCCCCCGCCCCAAAACATGCCCCTCCGTCCCAAAACACATCCCCCCCGCCCCAAAACGCATCCTCCCTGCCCCAAAACGCGTCCCCTCTGTCCCAAAACATGTCCCTCCCTCCTCAAAATCTGTCCCTCCGCCCCAAATCGCATCCCCCTGCCCCAAAACTTGTCCCCCCGCCCCAAATCGCATCCCCCCTGCCCCAAAACACGTCCTCCCTGCCCCAAATCACATCCTTCCTGCCCCAAAACGTGCCCCTCCGTCCCAAAACGCATCCCCCCGCCCCAAAACATGTTCCCCTGCCTCAAAACGCGTCCCCCCGTCTCAAAATCTGTCCCTCCGCCCCAAATCGCATCCTCCCTGCCCCAAATCGCATCCTCCCTGCCTCAAATCGCATCCTCCCTGCCCCAAAACTTGTCCCCCCCGCCCCAAAACGCGTCCCCTCTGCCCCATGTCCCCCCCGCCTCAAAATCTGTCCCTCCGCCCCAAATCGCATCCTCCCTGCCCCAAAACGCGTCCTCCCTGCCCCAAAACGCATCCTCCCTGCCACAAAACTTGTCCCCCCGCCCCAAAACGCGTCCCCTCCGTCCCAAAACATATTCCCCCGCCCCAAAACATGTTCCCCTGCCCCAAAACGCATCCCCTCTGCCCCAAAACGCATCCCCCCCGCCTCAAAATCTGTCCCCCCGCCCCAAAACGCATCCTCCCTGCCCCAAAACGCATCCCCCCCGCCTCAAAACCTGTTCCCCTGCCCCAAAATGTGTCCCTCCCTGCCCCAAAACGTGTCCCCCCCGCCCCAAAACGTGTCCCCCCCCCAGTCCCGCAGAGCATCCTCGGGGATGCTGCGGTGTTCGTATCACGGGTGTCTGAGGGAGGTGATACCCAGTGAGTTGGGGACACCGGGGCACGCCCCGGAGCGGGCTCGGGGTGTCCCGGACGGTGCTTCCAGCCCCAGCGGGAAGCAGGGAGGGGTCCACCCTCCCCCCTCCCCCCGTGCCAGCCGCAGGGCACAGCCCGGTGCGTGCGGGCACAGCCGGCATCGCCTCCCGGGCTCAATCTGCCGGGGCCGATTAGCGCGGCCGCCCCGCTGCCTCCCCTGCGCGGCCCTGACCTAATTCCTGCCCAGCCGCTGCCGCTCGGGGGGGGCAGGGAAAGCCCCCCTGCATCCCCCCCCCGGGATGGGGTGTGGGGGTGGACAGCCCGGGAATGGGGTGTGGGACAGCCTGGGAATGGGGTGTGGGACAGCCTGGAAATGGGGTGCAGGGGATGGACAGCCCAGGAATGGGGTGTGGGGGATGGACAGCCTGGGAATGGGGTGCAGGGGATGGACAGCCCAGGAATGGGGTGTGGGGGGATGGACAGCCTAGGAATGGGGTGCAGGACAGCCTGGGAATGGGATGTGGGGGGGATGGAGCGGGTCGGGAATGGGGTGTTGGGGATGGACAGCCCAGGAATGGGGTGCAGGGGGGGATGGAGCGGGTCGGGAATGGGGTGCAGGGGATGGACAGCCCGGGAATGGGGTGCAGGACAGCCCAGGAATGGGGTGTGGGGGATGGACAGCCCGGAAATGGGGTGTGGGGATGGACAGCCTGGGATTGGGGTGCAGGACAGCCCAGGAATGGGGTGTTGGGGGATGGACAGCCTGGGAATGGGGTGTTGGGGGGGGTGGACAGCTCAGAAATGGGGTGTTGGGGATGGACAGCCCCAGGAATGGGGTGCAGGGGGGGATGGACAGCCCGAGAATGGGGTGCAGGAACAGCCTGGGAATGGGGTGTTGGGGATGGACAGCCTGGGAATGGGGTGCAGGGGATGGACAGCTCAGAAATGGGGTGTTGGAGATGGACAGCCTCAGGAATGGGGTGCTGAGGGGATGGAGAGCCTGGGATTGGGGTGCAGGACAGCCCAGGAATGGGGTGCAGGGCTGGACAGCCTGGGAATGGGGTTTTGGGGGGATGGACAGCCCAGGAATGGGGTTTTGGGAGTAGACAGCCTGGGAATGGGGTGCAGGGGGGATGGACAGCCCGGGAATGGGGTGCAGGGAGGATGGAGCAGGTCAGGATGGAAAGTACAAAGGATGGGAAAGCTGAGAAGGCGGTGTCAGGGCGGGTGGCGAGCCCGGGGATGGAGCAGAGAGAGTGGAGAGCCCAGGAATGAGGTGCCTGGAGGATGGAGAGCCCAGGAATGAGGTGCCTGGAGGATGGAGAGCCCAGGAATGAGGTGCCTGGAGGATGGAGAGCCCAGGAATGAGGTGCTGGGGGATGGAGAGGCTGGGCATGGAGTGCATGGAGGATGGAGAGCCCAGGAATGAGGTGCTTGGAGGATGGAGAGGCTGGGCATGGAGTGCAAGGAGATAAAGAGCCCAAGGGTGGGGTGCACGGAGGGTGGGCAGATGGGCAGTGGGGCACACAGTGGATGGAAGGACTGAGAAGGCCATGCCAGGAGGATGGAGAGCCCAGGGCTGGGGCACTCGGGGTTGGACAGAGTAGGAATGGGGTGAAAGGGATGGATGTGCCAGGGATGGTTTAGCAGGGAGATGGCAACACTGGGAATAGGGGTGCAGCGGTGGTGGAGAGCCCAGGGGTGGGGTACAGGGGGGTGAAGAGCTCAAGGAGAGAAGGAGCTGTTCATTATGGGATGCATGGGGTACGGAGAGGCTGGGAGTGGGGATGGAAGGACTGGGAACGAGAAACACGGGAATGGAGAGCCCAGGGATGGGGTGCAGGGGATGGAGAACCTGGGGGTGGAGAACCCTGGGGGTGGGGTACAGAGGATGGAGAGCCCAGGGATGGAGAACCTTGGGGTGGGATGCAGGGGATGGAGAGCCCAGGGTATGCTGAGCCCAAGGATGGAGAACCTGGGGGTGGAGAACCTGGGGATGGAGAACCCTGGGGGTGCAGGGGATGGAGAACCCTGGGGGTGCAGGGGATGGAGAGCCCAGGTATGGTGAGCCCAGGGATGGAAAACCTGGGGGTGGAGAACCCTGGGGTGGGCTGCAGGGGATGGAGAGCCCAGGGATGCTGAGTCCCGGGATGGGGTCCAAGGGATGCTGAGCCCCGGGATGAAGAACCCCGGGATGCTGAGCCCCGAGATGGGCTGCAGGGGATGGAGAGCCCAGGGATGGAGAGCCCAGGGATGGGATGCAGGGGATGGAGAGCCCAGCCCCGCCCAACCCCCGCCCCCCCAGCCCACCGGGCCCCCGATCCCTTACCGGCAGAAGGCCCCGTGGCTCTCCACCAGGTAGCACTGGCCGCCGTTGTGGCAGTAGCTGGGGACGAGCTCGCAGAGGGAGCGGCAGGAGCTGTTGTGCCGCACGTAGCCGCTCCGGCACTCGGAGCCGTTCTCGGCCGGGCCCCTCTCCCCGGGCCTCGGCCAAGCCGTGGGGCCACCCCCGGCCAGCCCGGGAGGAGGCGGCGGGGCCGCCGCTCGGTGCCCGGTGGGCCGGGGGTCCCTCGGTGCCGGCACGGCCGAGGCGGGCGGCCGGTAGCCGTTCTCATCCTCCAGCCCACCATCTTCCTCCTCCTCCTCCTCTTCCTCCTCATCCTCCAGCTCGTCCTCGTCATCCCCGTCGGCGTAGAAGGAGGTGGTGGGGTAGAAATCCGCGTCGTCGAAAGGCGTGAAGTCGTCGTAGAGCTCGTGGAGCGCCCAGGGCGTGGCCGCCCCCTCGGGCTCCCGCCGCCGAGCCGAGCCGGCCGCCCCCCGGCTGCCCGCGGGGAAGCCCCCCAGTCCCTCTCCCCCTTCGAACAGATCGTAATAATCGACGTCGATGATCTCCGAGCCCGTCCGCTCCGCCGCGGGCTCGGTGGCGGCCGTGACGGGCTCCTGCAGCCACGTCAGGTCGGTCCAACCTCGTGCTCCCTGCGCCGGGGCCGGGCTGGAAGAGGCGGCCCAGAGCTCCGGGGGACCCCCCGAGTCCCCACCGGCGGCGGCCACGGGGCTGGGCTGGCTCAACGCGGGGCTCCGCGGAGCTGCCGAGCCCCCGGCCGCCAGCAGCAGCTCGGATTCGGCCGAATCGGTGGCCAGCTGGGAGCCTGGGGGGCTGGGCAAGGCAGCCGGGAGCCCCCCGAAACCCCCCGGGCCGGCCGGGGAAGCCGGCGTGGGTCGATCACCGCTGCCCGGTTCTTCGGGGCTGCCCAGAGCCACCGGTACCGTGCCCCCGTCACCGGGCCAGGTGACGGCTCGGGGGGGCACGGCGCTGGCCTCGCCCTCCCCGCCACAGCCCGGGCAACTCTCGGGCACGGCCGAGGGCTCGGTGGTGGCCGTGCCCCCCCCGGGGGGCTCTAGCTGGGGTCCTGCCGCCGCCCCCCCGGCGCTGGTGCTGTTGCTGGGTGCCCCCGGGGGGTCTCCGCTCGCCAGGTCCCATTTCGGGGGGCTGCTCTCCGAGGAGCCCTCCCAGGCTCTCCCCTCGCCAAGGCTGGAGTTTTGGGGGGGCCAGGCGGATGCTGGTGGAGGGGGGGGGCAAGGAGAGAAAGAGGTGTCAGAGGTGTCCCCGCACCCCTGGGAGGACCTGGCAGCCCGGGGGGGTCCAACAGGTCCCCAGCAGCACCACGAGCACGAACCGGGGGGGGGGGGGGGCTGCACCCCGAATCCTTGAGCCTCTCCCGGGGACTGATGGGGGGGGGGGGGAACCCCACAGACCCCCCCCCAGCTCTATTGGTGCCCCCAAACTCTGTGACACCCCCTGCTCTGCACAGCTCCCCCCCCAAGCCTGGGCCCTGCCCCCTCAGCTGCCCTTAAGGGGATCCACCCCCCCAAAGGATCCAGAACCCCAAAGGGATCCACCCCTCAAAAAGGGATCCACCCCTCCAAAGGATCCACCCCCCCAAAGGATCCAGAACCCCAAAGGGATCCACCCCCAAAAGGGATCCACCCCCAAAAGGGATCCAGACCCCCAAAGGGATCCACCCCTAAAGCATCCACCCCTCAAAAAGGGATCCAGCCCCAAAGGGATCCACCCCTCAAAAGGGATCCACCCATCAAAAAGGATCCACCCCTAAAGCATCCACCCCTCAAAAAGGGATCCACCCCCCCAAATTATCCACCCCCAAAAGGGATCCAGCCCCCCAAAAGGGATCCAGCCCTCCAAAGGGATCCACCCCCCTAAAGGGATCCACCCCTCAAAAAGGGATCCACCCCCCAAAGGGATCCAGCCCCCCCAAAGGGATCCACCCCCCCAAAGGGATCCAGCCCCCTAAAGAGATCCACCCCCAAAGGATCCACCCCTCAAAAAGGGATCTACCCCCAAAGGGATCCACACCCCCCCAAGGGATCCACCCCTCAAAAAGGGATCCACCCCTCCCCAAAGGGATTCAGCCCCCGCTACAAGGGCAGCCAGGCCCCCCCCAAGCAATCAGCCCCCGAGAAGGGGATCCAACCCCCCCGCCCCCCAACAGCTCCAGCCCTCCTGCGGTTCCTCCCCACGCCCTGCGATGGGATCCAGCCCCCCCCGCCCCGCGGATCCCGCTGGGTTTGCGGGGGGGATCCAGCCCCTGGGGCTGCTGCGGCTGCAGCCGCTCCCCGCGCCGGGATCCAGCCCCTGCGGCGGGATCGGCCCCTCCGCAATCCTCCCGGGGGGGGATCAGCCCCCTCTGCCCTCCGCACACCCACCCAGGGGCGCGGGGCACCCAGCCCTCCCCACGCCGGGATCCAGCCCCGGGTCGTGCGGGTGCAGCCCGGCCACAGAACCGGATCCCGCCCCTGAGATGGGATCCAGCCCCTGCAACAGGATCCGGCTCCCCTGCAAGGGGATCCAGCCCCCTTTCCAAGGGGATCCAACTGCCCAGCCATGGAATCCGGCCCCTTCCCGAGGGATCCAACCCCCTGCGCCTCCTGCCAGGGCACCCCCTAATCCCAGGAGGATCCGGCCCCTGCAAGGGAATCCGCTCCCTCCTGCAAAGGGGCTCCCAGCCCTTCCCTGGCTCCTGCAGATGCTCGCCCTACACACACACACACGGGGATCCAGCCCCTGCCGCAAGGGATCCGGCCCCGGGAAGGGGATCCGGCCCCGGAGAGGGGATCCGGCCCCGGAGAGGGGATCCGGCCCCGGAGAGGGGATCCGGCCCCACGCAGGGGGATCCCGCCCGCCCTGCAAGGGGATCCAGCCCCTGCCGCAAGGGCTCCGGCCCCGGCGAGAGGTTCCAGCCCTTCCCTGGCTCCTGCAGATGCCCCCCCCACGCAAAGGGGATCCAGCCCCGGCAATAGGATCGATAGCATCACCCCCCCCGCCATGGGATCCCACCCCCCGCCCGGGGGATCCACCTTCCCGCGGGGCTGCAGCCCCCCCGGCGATGGGATCCGGCCCCTCTCAGGGGATCCCCCCCCACCCCCTGGGGCCGCAGCCCCCGCCCGGACCGCAGCCCCCCCCCCGTTCCCCAGCCGGGGGATTCCCCCCCGCCCCGGGATCCGCCCCCCCCCCCGCCGCCGCTCCGCGCCCATCCCCGGTGTGTCCCCGGTCCCGGTACGCACCGAGGGCGCCGATCGCCAGCAGCAGGGCCAGGGCGCGGGGGGCGCGGGGGGCTCGGGGGGCCATGGCGGCATGGAGAGACCCCGGCTCCGCCACGGGGCCGGCACCGGCAGCGGCTCCGCCCGCCCCGCTCCGAGCGAGCCGCGCCGAGCCGAGCGGAGCCGCGCCGAGCCGGGGGGCCGGGCCGGGCGGCGGGGGCGGGACCGCGGACGCGGCGGCGGCTCCGGGCACGGGCACGGGCACGGGCACGGCACCCCCCCGGCACCTCGCGGGCAGAGCCCGGGGGGCGCACCCGGGGACCCCCGGCATGGGGGGGGGACACACCTCGGGACCCCCAGCATCGGGGGGGACACACCTCGGGACCCCCGGCATCGGGGGGACACACCCTGGGACCCCCAGCATGGGGGGGGACACACCTCGGGACCCCCGGCATGGGGGGGGGACACACCTCGGGACCCCCGGCATCGGGGGGGGACACACCCCGGGACCCCCGGCATCGGGGGAGGGGACACACCTCGGGACCCCCAGCATGGGGGGGGACACACCTCGGGACCCCCAGCATGGGGGGGACACACCTCGGGACCCCCAGCATCGGGGGGAACACACCTCAGGACCCCCCGGCATCGGCATCCTCGAGGGGGGGGAAAGCGGGGGGCACTGGGGGGGCACATTTGGGCACCCCCAGCATCCCCGGGTTGGGGGACACAGGGGACACATCCCGGCAGCGGGGGGAACCCCGAGCCCCCCAGGGCCCGCAGCCCTCTCTGAGCCCCCAAACCCGCACGGGGCAGGGACCCCCCCCCCCACCTCAGCATCCCCAGCTCCCCCCACCTCGCACCGCCCCGCGGGGCTCCGGCCCAGGGCGGGGCTGTGACCGCTCAGCCCCCCCCAGGCAGAGACCCCCGTGTCGCCTCGGACCCTCCTCGGCTCGCCCCCCCTGCTGCCAGCCCCACCCTGGGCCCGTTGTCACCACGGCCTCTGCCACCTGTCACCTGTCACCTGTCCCCGCGGGCAGGGGGCTGCGGGCAGGGGGCTGCGGGCAGGGGGCTGCTCCAACGCGGGGCCCAGCGCCAGAGGCAGCGTTTGGGTGAAGCTGAGGAGCAGCCGGGAGAGGAGAAGGTGCCCAGGGACCCCCGGGGACCCCCGGCCCCAGATCCCCCCTCTGCAGGGCGGTGGCGGTGCCAGGGGACACCCCGGGCTGCTCTGGGGGCTCGGCCCGGCCCGGCCCGGCCCGGCTCGGCCCGGGGGACAGCGGCCGCTCCTGGGCCGTCCCTGCGCCGATGGCTCCACGGGTTCCTCGTCCCCCCGCCCCCGGCCGGCCGAGGCTCCCCAAGGTCACCGCGTGTCCTTGGACACCTCCACCTGCAGCGGGAGTGTGTCTGTCACACAGGCTGCTCCACACACAGCCTGCAGCCCGCATCGGGCAACCCGCATGCTGCGTGCCACAGCCCAAATCCTGCATGCCACAGCCCAAATCCTGCATCCCACATCCCAAATCCCAAATCCTGCATCCCATATCCCACATCCTGCATGCCACATCCCAAATCCCGCATCCCACATCCCAAATCCTGCATCCCATATCCCACATCCTGCATGCCACAGCCCAAATCCCACATCCCAAATCCCACATCCCACAGCCCAAATCCCAAATCCTGCATCCCACAGCCCAAATCCCAAATCCTGCATCCCATATCCCACATCCTGCATGCCACAGCCCAAATCCTATGCTGGGCATCCCACATCCCAAATCCTGCATCCTATATCCCAAATCTCACATCCCACATCCCAGATCCTGCATCCTGCATCCCAAATCCTGTGCTGGGCATCCTGCATCCCAAATCTCACATCCCACATCCCAAATCCCACATCCCAAATCTCATATCCCACATCCCAAATCCTGCATCCCACATCCCAAATCCCACATCCGAAATCTCACATCCCACACCCCAAATCCCGCACCCCACACCCCAAACCTCACACCCCACACCCCATCAGACACCCCACACCCCACACCACCCACAGCCCTGCAGGGGCTCGGGCAGTGTCGGGGGCTCCCCGGGGGACCCCCATTTCTTTGCCCCCCCCACTCCCACATCAGCGTGGCCGCGGCCCCCTCGTGTCCCCCCGCAGGGGCTGCCCCGGGGGTCTCCTCTGGCGCGGCAGCCGCGGCTCCTGGCCGGGCTCCTGGCCGGGAACAAGCCCCGCTCTGTCCCTCTCAAAGGGGGATTCAGTCAAGGGGCTGCACCTGCTTAGTATTCCCCAGGCTTCCGCCCCTGGATGCGTTTCCAAGGGGACCGGCCCGGGATGGGCGGGGGGGACACGGCCCTGAGAGCTGGGAAAGGGCTGGGAGGAGGCAGAGGGGTCCCGGGGGCTGGGGGGTTCCAGGGGTTGGGGGGTCCCAGGGGTTGGGGGGGTCCCCAGGGGATGGGGGGTCCCCAGGGGTTGGGGGGTCCCAGGGGATGAGGGGTCCCCAGGGGTTGGGGGGTCCCATGGGCTGGGGGGGTCCCCAGGGGATGAAGGGTCCTGGGCGCTGGGGGCTCCCCAGGAGATGAGGGGTCCCCAGAGGCTGGAGGGTCCCCAGGGGCTGGTGGGTCCCAGGGCTGGGGGGTCCCCAGGGGCTGGTGGGTCCCAGGGCTGGGGGGTCCCAGGGCTGGGGGTCTCAGGGCTGAGGGGTCCCCAGGGGTTGGGGGGTCCCCATGGGCTGGGGGGGGGTCCCATGGGCTGGGGGGGGGGGGTCCCATGGGCTGGGGGGGGGTCCCAGTGCCAGCCCTGCCTGGCAGCCAGAGGTGAGTGGGATCCGGGCATGGGGATGGTGCTGGGATGGCAGGGCAGCAGCCCATGGAAGCTTCCAGCACCCACAGTAACTCCTGGGGGCAGGAGGCTGGCAGGGACCCCTGGGACCCGGGTCACCCCTGGGACCCCTCCGTGGCCGGAGGCTCTGGTGCCCTGGAGCAGCAGCAGCAGCTCCTCTGCAGAGCGTTGTGCAGCCAGAATCCCTGGGCCACCTCACCCAGGGATGTTCCCCGTCCCCAGGGATCCCCTCCCGCCCTCACCGCTGTCCCCTCAGGGTGGGGACACCCCGGGGGGCTCCAGCCACTGTCACCCCAGGGCTCAGAGCCCCACCAGGAGAGACCTTGGGTGCTGGCATCCCCACCCTGCCCAGGGGACATCCCCTGCAGGCCCCCCCTGAGCAGGGGAGGAGCCCCCACCTCTCAGAGAGGCTCTGCACCCACCCCTGCTCCCCGGGACCCCCAGCCCTGGGGGGCTCACCCCGCTCGGGGCAGAGCTCACGGGGGCACTGGGTGGGTGGGAGGATCCTGGAGCCCCCCCCAGCCCCCCCAGGACCCCCAGGGGCAGAGCGGGGCTGAGCCTTGGAGGTGCCGCTTCCACCGCTGTGCCCGCAGCCGGGAGCCCAGCAGGGGTCAGAGCCGGATCCCGGCACATTCCTACAAACCTGGGGAAGGGATGGACAGACAGACAGACAGACAGACAGCTCTTCAGTCTCAGAGGAGAAATCCAGCACCAGCTCCCCCGCCCCTCACTTGGGAAGAAGCAGCTGCTGCTGCCAAGTCTGGGTTTCCCTTGGGGGAATTACTCAGAATATTAAAGATGATTTAAAAGCCTGGCAATCGCAGCCACCGTTTGGGGCCCGTCCAGGAGCAAATCCCTGAGCCCTGTGCGTCCCTGCAGTCACCTGGGGAGGGGTCTCACTCACCCCAAACCCCTGCCCCGCCCAGTTCAGCACTGCCCCCGGGTCCTGCCCTACCCTGGCATCCCCAAAAACCCAAGGGAGGGGCTTTGCTGCCCAGTCCTGCTTCAGGCTCCTGCCAGCGCTCAGCTCAGTCCCTCATCCCAGCTCATCCCAGCTCATCCCAGTTCATCCCAGTGCCTCTGGGGCAGCCCCACCCTCCTCCTTTGGGGCACCCTGCAGGTGTGGGGTTGGATTGTGATCCCGTGGGGATGGACAGAGGGATGAAGGATCCCCACCCTGCCAGCTCCCTGCCGTCAGCTGAGCACCAGGAATCGCCTCGTTCCTGTGTCCGGGGATGCTCCCGGGGGCACCCAGAGCCGTGGGACAACGGGGGTGATGCAGGGGCAGGGATGCGCTTCCCCCCGGCCTCTGTTCCTCCCATCGCTGGTTCTCCCTGGCTTTCCTTTCCCTCCCCCCCTCAGCCTGGCACTGGAGAGGCTCAAATCACCTTTTACCCATTTTTTTCTTTCATTTAACAAGTATTGGAAAAGCGCGAAGAAAATGAGGAATTGAAACAAAGAGCCGGGAGCGAGGCCGGTGTTTCCTGCCCGGTGAACCCCTCCCTGAGCCCAGGGCTGAGCCCGGCTCAGCCAGGCGGGATTTTAGGGACGGCTTTGTCCTTGATCGGGGCTGGCACCGCCCGGGCTGGCTCCGAGGTGACGAGTCCCGATGCGACACCGATCCCTGGAGGAGCCGCCGCCGCAGCAGCAGCGACCTTCAGCCTCCTCCGTGCTCAGCCCACGACACCCAACCCCTTCCTGCAGGGAGCAGATTCCCCCTCCCCGGCTCAGGCAGACGCCAAGCGGCTCCCCGCACCCGGCTGATCCAAAAATCACCGCGATTCAAAGTCCTGGAAGGAGGAGCCGCGTTTGGGATTGCAGGAGCGGTCTGGGGGAGGACGCTGGAGACACAAAAACACACAGATCCACAAGCTCTGAGTGTCCTGTGGAGCTGGGATCTTCCCCAAAAAACCCTTCCTGAGGTGCACCTGGGTCAGCAGAGTCCTGGCCCTGGCTCGTGCTCTCCCGGCTCTTCCCGAGCCACACTCCCCTGGGGCTGCAGAGGGAAAAGGTGGGAGAGGTTTAATCAGCACCTGTCACAGCTCTGAGCTGCAAGGAGCAAGGAGAACCCTGAGGAAAGGGAGGCTGAGCTTTGGGGAGAGGAGCCAGAGGGGAGCTGCATCCAAGGGTGGAGCCCTGGGTCCCAAGGATGAGCACAAGGATGAGCTTTGCATCCCAAGGATGAGCCCTGCATCCCAAGGATGGAGCCCTGCATCCAAAGGATGAGCCCTGCATCCCAAGGATGGAGCTCTGCATCCCAAGGATGAGCCCTGCATGCCAAGGATGAGCCCTGCATCCCAAGGATGAGCCCTGCATGCCAAGGATGGAGCCCTGCATGCCAAGGATGAGCTCTGCATCCCAAGGAGCATCCCAAGGATGAGCCCTGGATCCCAAGGATGGAGCTCTGCATGCCAAGGATGAGCCCTGCATCCCAAGGATGGAGCTCTGCATCCCAAGGATGAGCCCTGCATGCCAAGGATGGAGCCCTGCATCCCAAGGACGAGCCCTGCATCCCAAGGACGAGCCCTGCATCCCAAGGATGGAGCCCTGCATCCCAAGGATGGAGCTCTGCATCCCAAGGATGGAGCTCTGCATCCCAAGGATGAGCTCTGCATCCCAAGGATGAGCCCTGCATCCCAAGGATGAGCCCTGGATCCCAAGGATGGAGCTCTGCATGCCAAGGATGAGCCCTGGATCCCAAGGATGGAGCTCTGCATCCCAAGGATGGAGCCCTGCATCCCAAGGATGGAGCTCTGCATGCCAAGGATGAGCCCTGCATCCCAAGGATGGAGCTCTGCATCCCAAGGATGGAGCCCTGCATCCCAAGGATGGAGCTCTGCATCCCAAGGATGGAGCTCTGCATCCCAAGGATGAGCCCTGCATCCCAAGGATGAGCCCTGCATGCCAAGGATGGAGCTCTGCATCCCAAGGAGCATCCCAAGGATGAGCCCTGCATCCCAAGGATGAGCTCTGGATCCCAAGGATGGAGCTCTACATGCCAAGGATGGAGCCCTGCGTCCCAAGGATGGAGCTCTGCATCCCAAGGACACCTCACACCTGCCAGCTGTGCCCAACACCCTTCGTGTCTGTGCACACGCACGGGCTGCAGAGGTGACAAATGAAGCTGTCCCTGAGCGGGGTCAGTCAGCAGTGTCAGCGGCGCCAGCGCTGCTCCGGCACCTCCCTCCTCCCCTAGAGGAGGGCCTGGAGAAGCCGCTTTAGCGCCGGTGATTCCAGCACCGGTGATTTTTGTACCGGTGATTTCAGCGCCGGTGATTTCAGTACCGGTAATTCCAGCACCGGTGATTTTTGTACCGGTGATTTCAGCACCGGTGATTTCAGTACCGGTGATTCCAGCACCGGTGATTTTACTACTGGTGATTTTGCCAAGAGGGCACTAAAGGCCCTTCAGAAAAGCTTTTTACCTCCCAGGCTTTGCATTCATTGCTGCCGGGAGCACGGGTGAGTCAAGGCGGCGGTTTCACACTCAGGACAAGGAGTGGAGGCGCAGCTTCATCCCCTGGAATGAGGGAAAAGGGCTCAGGAGGGGCTGGGCTGAGCCCGGAGCACACGAACCTTGTCCCTCCCACGGCAGGTCAGGTTTAACCACCCCGGGGCTCCGGCACCTCTGCAGGAGGGAGCCCAAAACTGGAGTAGCAGAGAGAAGCAGACCTGCAGGGCACTGAAATCCACCCGGAGCATCCTCCGAGGGCAGGGCTCGGTTCTGGACCAGCGGGACCAAGGTCCTGTCCTGGCACCGAGGAGGAGCAAGGGAATTCCATGGAATGGATCCCGGGGGGATCAGGAGCTCCCCAGCAGCGCCCTGACCAGAGCTCAGGGAGGAGATGTCCCCCAGGTCCTGCTGGGCTGATCCCGCGCCTGGAGGTGGCTCCAGGGCTTTGTCGGGTCGGTGACACAGAGCTGGGTGGGCACCCTTGGTCCTGGCACATGGGGACCACCAGCTCCACCCCAGGGCTGGAATTCTGGGGGCACACCTGGAGGGCTTTGATGGGCACCAACCAGGTTGTTTTTATCCCACTGCAGCTTAAAAAGCCAGAAAATGAGGGATTTGGGGGAGAAAAGTTCGGGAGAATCAACCCTCAGCTTCCTGTTGCAGCCTCCAGGTGACATCCCGAGGGCTGCTGGGGGGGTCCCGGTGCTGGGACCCCGGCAGCGTCCTGGGGCTCCCGTGAGAGGGGAAATCCCCGGCACAGGCGGCCGGGCGGGGGCTGGAACACACAGAGCGGGGACAGCGACCCTGGGGGGCCGGGCAGTGGTGGCTGCCCTGGCACGGCCCTGGCACAGCCTTGGCATGGCTCTGGCACAGCTCTGGAACAGCCCCGGCACAGCTCAGGCACTGCCCTGGCACGGTCCTGGCACAGCTCCAACACAGCCCCTGCCCGGCTCTGGCACAGCTCTGGCACAGCTCTGGCACAGCTCTGGCACACCCTGGCACACCCTGGCACACCCTGGTACAGCCCTGGCACAGCTCCAACACAGCCCCTGCCCGGCTCTGGCACTGCCCCGGCCCAGCTCTGGCACAGCCTTGGCACTGCTCTGGCACAGCCCTGGCACAGCCCCAGCCCAGCTCTGGCACACCCTGGCACAGCCCCTGCCTGGCCCTGGCACAGCCCCGGCACTGCCCTGGCACAGCCCCAGCCCGGCTCTGGCACAGCCCCGGCACAGCCTCAGCCCGGCTCTGGCACAGCCCCTGCCCAGCTCTGGCACAGCCTTGGCACTGCCCCGCCCAGCCCTGGCACTGCTCTGGCACAGCCTTGGCACAGCCCTGGCACAGCCCCAGCCCTGCCCTGGCACACCCCTGGCACAGTTCTGCCGCTGCCCCGGCACTGCCCAGCCCTTGGCAGGTCACCCAGAGCTGCCCGTCAGCCTTGTCTGGGGCACGTCCGTCCCTTCCCGCCGGATCCGGGGATTACCCGGGGGTGGGCACCGGGCTCAGCTTCCCTCCCGCTCCCTGTGACCCCCGCGGGGTGACAGAAGGAGCTCCCAGCCTCCCCAAGCCGAGTTCCCCGTGCGAAGGGCACGGGGCTGAAACAGCAGCCAGGGGCCAGCGCTCACTCAGACACCTCCAGGAGCCCCAAGGTGCGGTCCGGGCTTTAAATGGGCCGGAAAAAGGACAAACCCGCAGCTTTTCAGGCAGCCGGGGTGCAGCTGCTACCCGAGGCAGGACACGGGAGGTTTGGGGTGGTTTTGGGATGCACAGGGGCCGTGCCAGCGCCTGTTCCTGCTCCTGCTCCCTCGGTCGATGGTGCTGAGGAGAAATCCCAGCGCTGGCCTCTCCCATCTCCAGCAGGATCCCGTTACTCGGATGAAGATGCAAACCCCTCCCAGCCCTACAGGCAGGAGGGCCAGGGAGTTTGCTGGAGCAGGCAGGAGGGCTCAGCCCTGATTCCCTTTATCCTGAGGACACCGCGGATGGAAGTGGCCCCAGCAGCGCTTTGGGGGAGCTCAGAGCGCTGTCCCAGCCCCGCCCTGCAGCCGGGACGCCGAGAACAGCAAAAAACTCACTCCCTGACCCTCCCCAAGCCTCCCCAATCCTGCTCCAGCAGCCCCAGCCCCAGCCCAGCTGTGGGTCCCAAACCCAACAGCAGTGTCCAAACCCCTGGGATGGTTTGGGTTGGATTGGAGGGACCTCAGAGCCCATCCAGTGCCACCCCTGCCATGGGCAGGGACACCTCCCACTGTCCCCAGGCTGCTCCAGCCTGGCCTTGGGCACTGCCAGGGATCCAGGGGCAGCCACAGCAAATCTGGGAATTCTATCCCAGCCCCTCCCCACCCTCCCAGCCAGGAATCCCTTCCCAAAATCCCATCTCACCAGTTTGAAGCCATCCCCTGTGTCCTGTCCCTCCATCCCTTGTCCCCAGTCCCTCTCCAGCTCTCCTGGAGCCCCTTCAGGCCCTGCCAGGGGCTCTGAGCTCTCCCTGGAGCCTTCTCCTCTCCAGGGGAACATTCCCAGCTCTCCCAGCCTGGCTCTGGGGCCTCCTCTGGATCTCTGCAGCAGCTCCAGGGGCTCCTCTGGATCTCTGCAGCAGCTCCAGGTGCTGCTGCTGTTGGATCCAGGGCTGGGGCAGCTCTGCAGGTGGGGAAACACCTGAATGGAGCAGAATCCCTCATTTCCTGCTGCCCACACTGGGATCAGCCCAGCACAGGGGGTCTCTGGCCACTCCCTCACCCACCAGCATTCCCAAAACTGGGATCCCAAAGCTCATCCATCCTTCTCCCCCTCACTCCAGCTCTGCCCAGCCTGGCAGCAGCTGCCACCATGAAGGTTTGAAGCCTGTAAATAGAAAACTTCCAGAACTGACATTTATGACTTAGCAGGTTCTGTGCACCCCTGAGGAAAATGATCTTCAGGGTGAGAGGAGCAGAAATGACCATTGCTGGCCATGAGGGATGAACCTTGCTGGAATGCAAAGGTCCAAGAGCTCCTTCCCTTTTCTTTTTGCCCCGTGTGGGAGCAGCTCCAAGAGGATGCTCAGCAGGACACCCCAGCCCTGGAGATCCCCCAGCCTATCCAAGGAGGAATTCCCAGTTGGGAATGTGGCTTTGCTGGACCCAGGGACACGGCTTTATCCCTGGCCTTTTCATTCCTAGGGCTGTGGGTATTATGGGTTCCCAGGAAGAGGTGCCACTCCTCAGGCAAAGCAGGCAGAGCAGAGGGAATGGCTGCAGTTTAATCCAGCCTGGATTCTGGTCTCAGCTTCCTCAGAAAAACCCTCCTGAGGAGCCTGGCAGGACAGGCAGCAGGATTGAAGGTGGCAGAGCAGTGGCCCCAGGGCTCCCCAGCCCATCCTGGCCTGGCAGAGCTGCCCTTTGCAGGTGTTAGAAATGCAGATTTTAGAGTTGGCTTTTTTGCAAATATTGAGATGAATGTTGTACATACAGTGTAAGAAGGTTGTACTGTATTTTCTTTTATTTGTGGAATTTAAAAAGGTAATGGAGGTGTATTTTCAGATTGTAGCAAAGTAGAGATGGGGTGGTGTTTTTGGTTTTTTTTTTTTTTTTAACTCCTCAATGAGATAAAAGGCAGAAGGGACGTCTGGAATTCCTGAACTAAAGATTTCTGATAAAGAACAATTAAACCTTTGAGAGTTTTGAATCTTTGGAAGACAAATTTACAACGTCCATCCAGACTGCATGGAATCCCACAGATAACCTGTATGCTTAGGGGGGAGGTCTTGAAACCAAAATGAATATTTGAATCATGCATCAGCTCATTTAAATATGTAACACCAAGACTTTTAAACACCAAGGAATTTGGAATGGGCAGTGTGTGTTGCTTTGCACCCTCAGCTGAGAAGCTACCTTCTTTTGTCTCCTTATTGTCTATTTTTACTCAGTTTCATTTTCTTTTTATTCAACTTATCGATGAATATCAAAAGGTGAAATGTTGTTTTTCACACAGAGGGGAGATCCAAGTGGGAACAGGGGCCAGAGCCCAGGGGAAGTGGGGCCCTGGTGCTGCTCCCCTGCATCCCCAGCAGCACAGTCCCACAGTTTGGGAAGGCTCTGTGCTTTCCCCCCACCCCAAACTCAGGTTTTGTGTTTGCTCCTCTCAACCCCAAATCACAGCACCAGCTCCCCCCGCACACAAGAAAGGAGAACTTCACAAACTCCACAGGCTTTGTACAAAAAAAAAAAAAAAAAAACCCGCTTTTTTTTTTGCTTTTATTTCACAAAAAAATCGGGTGTGGCTGCTGCAGGAAATCAAACAGAGATCAGGTGAAAAAAAGTGGGCACAGGGGGGGATTTATTTGTACAGAAACAAAACCGAGGCCGGGCTCTGGCTCTCCTCGGCACGAGCAGCGCTGGGACAGTAAAAAAAGGAAATCTCCACCTGGAGCCTGGCAAATTGCTCACGCTAAAAACAACCTGAGGTTACTCTAAGCTGGACTAAAGGGCTGCACCAGAAATCCCACGCTCACCCCAAAGAGCCTGGAGGGGAAGGGAAGCCTCGGGAAGGGGAAGGGGCTGGAAGACCTGGCAAAGCCTGAATTCTGAAATGGTGGAAGCGGTTCTGGAGGGGTTCCCAGAGTTTTTTGGGGAGCTTCTCTCTCCAGGCTCAACCTCAACTCCCACCTGGGCAAAAGCCACCCCTGAAATCGAGGAGAGGCATCCAGACCCTGGCAGGGAAACCCCCGACGCTCCTGAGGGCAAAGACCCCGAGCCAGGGGAAGAAAAGGAGTTTTTGCAGGAGTTTTCCCCCCAAGTGTTGGCAGCCTGGAGGGTGTGCAGCAGCAGCAGCAGCAGCAGCAGCAGCTCTGGAGTGCTCCCAGCTCTGCCTGCTGCAGCTGCTTCCCCTCCCCAGCCCTCCAGCTGCACTGGGGGGGTGTGACAGGAGCTGTCCCAGCCTCCAGAGGTAGTTCTGGCATTCCCATCCCAGCCATCCCAACCCAATCCCAAATTCTAGCACTTCTTCGCTACCTACTTTATTTATTTTTTTTATTTTTTTTTATTTTGTTTTGTTTTTCTTCATTTTAAAAAGTACAAAGTATATGCTCCAAAAAGAGGGACTAAAAACAGAGGGGAGTGGGGTGGGGGGGGTTTATTCCTCAGTTGGCTACTGCACCGAACTACTCAGGGAAGGTTCCAACTACCACCTCCGAAGGCAAAAAAAAAGGAAAGGTAAAAAAAGGGGAGCAAGAAAACTCCTACCATTGAGTGGTTTTATTCCGATTGATTGGCTCCCAGCCTCGTTCCCATGGATCAATATTGCCTGGAATAAGTTAGAGGCAGCTCTTGGCTGCAGCCCTCAGCACTCCCTGCTCTGCTCCAAAGCTCTGGTTTGGCCTCTCCTCTGGGTGCTTTGCTTTGCCCCTCTGGAAAGTTGAAAGCCCCTAAAGCTCAGCTCTAAACCTGGATGATTTCACCCCTTTTTCCCTGGGAGAAGAAAGCACCAAGAGGAAAGAAAACCAGCGTGGAGCTCTTGGCAAGGCAAGCAGGCCAAAGGGGTAAAAGGACTTTGCCAGCAGCAACACAGGAGGGGGCACTCCTGGCATCCCCTCCCTCCCTGCAGCTTTCCCCAGGTGAAAATACCCCAGCTCTGCCGTGCAAAGGTGTGCAAATCACACACACACACACAGGGCTGGGGAGCAGAAGGGAACTGAGGAATTCTCTTTTTGGTCACCACTCTTGTTGCTGTGGAAGTTCCTTCCTCCTGCCTTGGCTGTTTTTAGGGAGCTGCTGAGGCCGGCGGGGCTCCGGCCGGCGGTGGGGTCACTCCTTCCGCAGGCGGCTGCGCAGGGCCGGGATCTGCAGGACAACAAAGGGGACAGGGAGGGTCACCAAGAGGGGCTGGACACACAGAAAGGACATAACACCCATGCCTGAGTGTCTCCAGGGCATTGCAGAGTCTGTCCCAGGGGAATTCCTGCAGCCAGGAGCCAGGAATGGCACCTGAAGCTCTGCTGCACCTTGATTTTGCTTTTCCACCACCCAGCACCTCATGGACTCCACGAAAGAGGAAAAAAAATCCCTTTTTTTTTTGGTTGAATTCCTCTATTTTGCCAGGGGTGCAGCTCAGCAGCTGGCAAATCCATGCCAAGCAACTTGCAGGAATTAGCACCTCTCACCTGCCAGCTCTGTGCTGGAGCCCAAATTACAGCTTTTTTTCTATTTCAAACAATAGGTTTGCTATAAACAGAGGCTGCTCCTCCCTCTCCAGGCTGGATGTAGGTTAAAGCAGAGGGATGGATGCACGAGCAGGAGGGAAGGAAGGAGAGATACAAAGGGCCAGCCTCGTGCCCAGAGAGGAGATGCTAATGGAACACGACTGACTTGTTTAACAGGGGAGGAATAAAAAGAAGTGAAGAGAAGGGAAGAGAGCAAACAGCAATACAACTTGACACAGGGGCATTCCCAGTGGGAAAGGGATGGAAAAAAAAGGATGGAAATGTAAGTAAAGCTGGAGGAGCAGAGGAACAGGAGCAAGGCCCCAAACAGAAATAGCACGGGCAGAGTTTTCCCGCTGGGGCTGGGAACGCCCGTGAGTCAGAGCTGGCAGCAGCTCCTGCTGCTGAAGCCCAAATCAAAAGGGCTTTTCCCAATTCTTTTTTTTTTTTTTGGGAGTGATGACAATTCCTGCTGGTCTGGTGAGGACCACACCCAGAGTTTTGGGGGGTGAGGATTAATTCCAGGCTGCAATTAATAATGGCAAATTGATTGAGGAATTCCTGCTGGAGAATTCCTCAGTCAGCCCTCCCCCTGTGCCAGCTTCTGCCTTCTGGGCTTGGCCACACTCTCACACTCTCATTTCAAGCAACTCCCACCCCACTGGCTCCTGATCCAGCTGCTTTTTTGGCTGCCATAAATCAAGCTGATTTTTAGAGGTGCAGATTTTATGCTGGGAATGTGCTTCACCTTCTCCTTCTTCCTCATCAGGATTTCCTCAGTTTAATTCCAGGGTGCCAAGTTTTCAGTAAGGAATTACTGAACTGGATCCTACTCTGACCTCCACTATTTAAGGAATTCTAATCAATTCCTGACCCTCCACTGAGGCAGGAGAAGCTTTTTGATCATCACCACCAAGCTTCTGGATCAGTATAAATAAAATAAGGGACGTTATAAATAAAAGAAAGGACAATGGCATGTGTTGGGATGCCCAGAGGGCCTGAGGAGCACTTAAAGCTTCCAGCACGTGCCTGGCACCGCTCTGGGGCTGGCAGTGCACACAGAGCCTGCTGTTCCTACAGGAAATGGGGAGTTCCCAGTGGCAGAGGAGCCCCCAGAACAATCCCAGAGGAAATGGGGAGTTCCCAGCAGCAGAGGAGCCCCCCAGGATTATCCCACAGGAAACAGGGGGTTCCCAGTGGCAGAGGAGCCCCCCAGAACAATCCCATAGGGAATAGGGGGTTCCCAGTGGCACAGGAGCCTCCAGGATTATCCCAGAGGAAATGGGGAGTTCCCAGTGGCAGAGGAGCCCCCCAGAACAATCCCATAGGGAATAGGGGGTTCCCAGTGGCAGAGGAGCCCCCCAGGAGTATCCCAGAGGGAATAAGGGGTTCCCAGTGGCAGAGGAGCCCCCCAAGACTATCCCAGAGGAAATAGGGAGTTCCCAGTGGCAGAGGAGCCCCCCAGAACAATCCCATAGGGAATAAGGGGTTCCCAGTGGCACAGGAGGCCCCAAAGTTTATCCAGGACCATCCCAGAGAGGAGCACTCACACATTCTGTTGGGAACCTGCTGTTCCCAGAGGAAACAGAGGGTTCCCAGTGGCACAGGAGCCCCCCAGGATTATCCCAGAGGAAATGGGGAGTTCCCAGCAGCACAGGAGCCCCCCAGGATTATCCCATAGGGAATAAGGGGTTCCCAGTGGCACAGGAGGCCCCAAGGTTTATCCAGGACTATCCCAGAGAACAGCACTCACACATTCTGTTGGGAGCTGCCAGACCCTGCTGTTTCCAGGGGAAATGGAGAGTTCCCAGGGGCACAGGAGCCCCCCAGGAGTATCCCACAGGAAATTGGGGGTTCCCAGTGGCAGAGGAGCCCCCAGAACAATCCCATAGGGAATAGGGAGTTCCCAGTGGCACAGGACCCCCCCAGGATTATCCCATAGGGAATAAGGGGTTCCCAGTGGCACAGGAGCCCCCAGGATTATCCCACAGGACACAGGGGGTTCCCAGCAGCAGAGAAGCCCCCCAGGCCCATCCCACAGGAAATGGAAAATTCCCAGCAGCAGAGAAGCCCCCCAGGCCCATCCCACAGGAAATAGGGAATTCCCAGGGGCCCAGGAGCCCCCCAGGCCCATCCCATAGGACACAGGGGGCTCCCAGCAGCCCAGGAGCCCCCCAGGTCCATCCCACAGAAAATGGGGAATTCCCAGCAGCCCAGGAGCCCCCCAGGCCCATCCCACAGGACACAGGGGTCTCCCAGCAGCACAGGAGCCCCCAGACCCATCCCACAGGAAATGGAGAATTCCCAGTGGCCCAGGAGCCCCCCAGGCCCATCCCACAGGAAATAGGGAATTCCCAGGGGCCCAGGAGCCCCCCAGGCCCATCCCAGGGGCAGAGCAGCACTCACACATTCCGTTGGGAGCTGCCAGGGGCACGCGGGGCCCGATGAGGTTGCCGGCCATGGGGGCCATGCCGGGCGGCGCGGCCCCGCTGCCGGGGTGGAGGCTGCCGGGCATCATCCGGCCTGCCAGGGGCTGCCCAGGGATCATGGAGCCAGGCCCGGGCATCTGACCTGCAGAGGGAGAGGCACCAGGTGAGATCTGGGGAGGGAGGAGCAGCGGGGTTGTGCCCCCCCAGCAGTGGAAGAGCCTCGGGTCACACACAGGCAGCTCCGTGTCACACTCCCAGGAAACTCCCAGGAAACTCCCAGGAAACTTCCAGGAAATTCCCAGGAAATTCCCAGGAAATTTGCAGGAAATTCCCAGGAAACTCCCAGGAAACTCCCAGGAAATTCCCAGGAAACTCCCAGGAAACTCCCAGGAAACTCCCAGGAAACTCCCAGGAAACTCCCAGGAAACTCCCAGGAAACTCCCGGGAAATTCCCAGGAAACTCCCAGGAAACTCCCAGGAAACTCCCAGGAAATTCCCAGGAAACTCCCAGAAAACTCCCAGGAAACTCCCAGGAAATTCCCAGGAAACTCCCAGGAAACTCCCAGGAAATTCCCAGGAAACTCCCAGAAAACTCCCAGGAAACTCCCAGGAAATTCCCAGGAAACTCCCAGAAAACTCCCAGGAAATTCCCAGGAAACTCCCAGGAAATTCCCAGGAAACTCCCAGGAAACTCTCAGGAAACTCGCAGGAAATTCCCAGGAAATTCCCAGGAAACTCCCAGGAAATTCCCAGGAAATTCCCAGGAAACTCCCAGGAAATTCCCAGGAAACTCCCAGGAAACTCCCAAGAAATTCCCAGGAGACTCCCAGGAAATTCCCAGGAAACTCGCAGGAAACTCCCAGGAAATTCCCAGGAAATTCCCAGGAAACTCCCAGGAAATTCCCAGGAAACTCCCAGGAAATTCCCAGGAAACTCCCAGGAAACTCTCAGGAAACTCCCAGGAAATTCCCAGGAAACTCCCAGGAAACTCGCAGGAAACTCCCAGGAAATTCCCAGGAAACTCCCAGGAAATTCCCAGGAAACTCCCAGGAAATTCCCAGGAAACTCCCAGGAAATTCCCAGGAAACTCCCAGGAAACTCCCAGGAAATTCCCAGGAAACTCCCAGGAAACTCCCAGGAAATTCCCAGGAAAATCCCAGGAAACTCCCAGGAAACTCCCAGGAAATTCCCAGGATGGGAATTCAATGGGATTTCAATGGGGATTTCAATGGGATTTCAATGGGGATTTCAATGGGATTTCAATGGGATTTCAATGGTGTTTCAATGCGGATTTCAATGGGGATTTCAATGGGATTTCAATGGGGTTTCAATGGGATTTCAATGGGATTTCAATGGAGTTTCAATGAGGATTTCAATGGGATTTCAATGGGATTTCAATGGGGTTTCAATGGGATTTCAATGGGGTTTCAATGGGGTTTCAATGGAGTTTCAATGGGATTTCAATGGGGATTTCAATGGGGATTTCAATGGGGTTTTAATGGGATTTCAATGGGATTTCAATGGGATTTCAATGCTGTTTCAATGGGACTTCAATGGGGATTTCAATGGGATTTCATTGAGGGTTTCAATGGGATTTCAATGGGGTTTCAATGGGGTTTCAATGGGGCTTCAATGGGATTTCAATGAGGATTTCAATGGGATTTCAATGAGGATTTCATTGGGATTTCAATGGGGATTTCAATGGGGTTTCAATGGGATTTCAATGGGGATTTCAATGGGATTTCAATGAGGATTTCAATGGGATTTCAATGGTGTTTCAATGAGGATTTCAATGGGATTTCAATGGGATTTCAATGGGATTTCAATGGGATTTCAATGAGGATTTCAATGGGATTTCAATGGGGATTTCAATGGGGATTTCAATGGGATTTCAATGAAGTTTCAATGGGATTTCAATGGGGTTTCAATAGGGATTTCAATGGGATTTCAATGGGGATTTCAATGAGGATTTCAATGGGATTTCAATGGGATTTCAATGGGGATTTCAATGGGATTTCAATGGGGTTTCAATGAGGATTTCAATGGGATTTCAATGGGGATTTCAATGGGATTTCAATGGGGTTTCAATGAGGATTTCAATGGGATTTCAGTGGGGTTTCAATGGGGATTTCAATGGTGTTTCAATGGGGTTTCAATGGGATTTCAATGGGATTTCAATGGGGATTTCAATGAGAAAGCATCCAGCTTCACCTGATTCCTGGAGGAAGACTGGACCCCATCCCACCACCACTGGACCCCTTCTCACCATCACTGGACCCTTGTTCTACAGGATCATCTCTGCCCCACCAGAACCACCTCTGCCACCCCACGAGGACTCACTTTTGGACTGCTCCCAACCCCCTGACCAACAGGGTGTCAGGTTGGAGCTCTGACTCTGTCAGGGTTCTCCAAAATTGTTGTTTGTTTGTTTGCTGGTGTGGTTGGGTGGTTTTATTTTTCTACTACATTTGTATTGTTAATATTCCCAGTAAAGAACTGTTATTCCTGTTCCCAAATCTTTGCCTGAAAGCCCTGAATTGCAAAATTATAATTTGGCTGGGGTGAGGGGGTTTACATTCCCCATTCCAAGGGAAACTCCAGCTTTCCCTGGCAAATACCTGTCTTTCCAAACCAAGACAATCATACAGTTCAAACTGCACAGGAATTCCTGCTCTGGTTCCCTGTTTTGCTGTCAGGGAGGATTCCAAGGCTTTTCCCCACAAACCAGCTCTGTGGGAGACTGCCCTGTTCCAGCTCCAAGGCCTTGGGCACCTCCAGCTTGGGGCTGATGCTTTAAAACCTCCTTCGAGGGATGGTTTGGCATAATCCAATTCCATTTCCTTCAGCACAATTCAATGGAGGGCCAGGATTTTAATGAGACAGGGATGGAAATGGCTCCTTCCCCCTAACCCCAAGCAAGGGGGGGAAGGATCCAAGAGCCAAAGGGGCTCCAGGAGAGCTGCAGAAGGACTTGGGATAAGGGATGGAGGGACAGGACACAGGGAATGGCTTCCCACTGCCACAGGAATGGAATATTGGGAAACATCATCCAGTTCCAACCTGCCAAAAAGACTCAGAGGCTTTCTGGCAGGAAGAAGACATTCACAGCTATAAGGGGGCAAAATTAAGGTTGATCAGGGAATAAAAATATAAAAACTGGAACGACACAGCTGTGTTTGAGAGGCCCAGGGAAGGTGGGAACTGAGAAATTCCCAGCCTGGGAGCTGCCACCTGACAGGAGCCTCAGTAACTTGGCCATCCCAGAACACCACAGGCCTATGAGGATCTCTCTCACTAACCAAGTGATTAATATTAAAATCCCTCTTCGGAACCACCTGAAGCTGAGTCAGGCTTTACTACACACCGAGTGGCTTCACGTGAAACTGGGCAAGAACTCCTCCAGGGAAAGGCTGTCAAACCTGCAGGGACCTGAGGAGTCCAGGATGTTTTATATGCAAATCAACCCCAGCTGAACTAAAATCAGAAATGAAACCTACTTTATAAAAACGTTCTCTTCTTCAGAAATGCAAAGTGTGCCCCCGTCCCTGGGAGTGTGCAAGGCCAGGCTGGATGGCACGGAGGAGAGCAGGAGGTGTCCCTGCCATGGCAGGGGTGGCACTGGATGATCTTTAAGCTCTCCTCCAACCCAAATCAACCCCAGATCTCCCAAAAATGCTCACTGGGAAGCTCCCTCCTCCTTCCTGGGCCACGGAGTGCCCCGAGCTTGTTCCCCTGTTAAACCTTGGAGGTTTAAACCTGAGTGGTGCTGCTGGTTTGCTGAAGCTCTCCTGAGCTGGGAAGCTCCTCTGTGTGGGGGTTTGGCTGCAAGGAGTATCTTGTGAGGAGCATGTAGGATACACCAGGAGTATCTCACTGGGAGCACATAGGATACACCAGGAGTATCTTGTGAGGAGCATGTAGGATACACCAGGAGTATCTTGTGAGGAGCATGTAGGATACACCAGGAGTATCTTGTGAGAACGTGTAGGGTACACCAGGAGTATCTCACTGGGAGCACGTAGGATACACCAGGAGTATCTTGTGAGGAGCATGTAGGATACACCAGGAGTATCTCACTGGGAGCACATAGGATACACCAGGAGTATCTTGTGAGGAGCATGTAGGATACACCAGGAGTATCTCACTGGGAGCACATAGGATACACCAGGAGTATCTTGTGAGAACGTGTAGGATACACCAGGAGTATCTCACTGGGAGCACATAGGATACACCAGGAGTATCTTGTGAGGAGCATGTAGGGTACACCAGGAGTATCTTGTGGGGAGCATGTAGGATACACCAGGAGTATCTTGTGAGAACGTGTAGGATACACCAAGAGTATCTCATGGGAGCACGTAGGATACACCAGGAGTATCTTGTGAGGAGCATGTAGGATACACCAGGAGTATCTTGTGAGGAGCATGTAGGATACACCAGGAGTATCTTGTGAGAACGTGTAGGATACACCAGGAGTATCTTGTGAGAATGTGTAAGATACACCAAGAGTATCTCACTGGGAGCACATAGGATACACCAGCAGCATCTCGTGAGAACATGTAGCATACACCAGGAGTATCTTGTGAGGACGTGTAGGATACACCAGGAGTATCTTGTGAGGAGCATGTAGGATACACCAGGAGCATCTTGTGAGAATGTGTAAGATACACCAGGAGTATCTTGTGAGGAGCATGTAGGATACACCAGGAGTATCTTGTGAGGAACATGTAGGATACACCAGGAGTATCTTGTGAGAACGTGTAGGATACACCAGGAGTATCTTGTGAGGAGCATGTAGGATACACCAGGAGTATCTCACTAGGAGCACATAGGATACACCAGGAGTATCTTGTGAGGACATGTAGGATACACCAAGAGTATCTTGTGAGAACGTGTAGGATACACCAGGAGTATCTTGTGAGAACGTGTAGGATACACCAGGAGTATCTCACTGGGAGCACGAAGGATACACCAGGAGTATCTTGTGAGGAGCATGTAGGATACACCAAAAGTATCTCGTGAGAACACGAAGGATACACCAGGAGTATCTTGTGAGAACGTGTAGGATACACCAGGAGTATCTCACTGGGAGCACTGTTTTTTTCCCTTCCTGACATGGGATGCAACATTTTTATCTCCAAATCAGCTCAGGGCGCTGGCAGAGGAAACGAGCCCAGCCCATCCCAGCTCCAAAAACACCCAGAGCCTGAGAGTCCCCCCAGGCACTGAACCCACCCAGAGTGGGATTCACCGAGGGGAAACCAGCGCTGCCACCACGGCCAAAGCGAAGCCCTGCTCCCACAGACAGAGATGCTGTTGTTTGTTTTTTTTTTTTTTTCCAAGAGAAAGCGCTCCAAGACAGCGGCTCAAGCAGAAAATGTGGAAGTGTGACCTACATAGGGGGGAGAGCTTAGGAGCAGCAGCTGCGGGGAAGAGATCCAGCCCAAAGGTTCAGCACAGCGAGACTGAGCTGACTGAAAACCCCCTCAGACGGAGGGGCTGGGCAGCTTCACCTTCCCCTGCTGCCAGTGCAGCTCCCATGCCAGGGAAAACAGGGAGGAACTGCCTTTAGAGGCTCTCCGAGGTATTTATCTCCATTAAAAAGCCTCTCCCCTCTGTTAAATCAGCACTTGAGGAGCACTGGGCTGATAAGCAGCCAGAGGGGGTTTTTGTTTTGATGCAGGAGGCTTGGAGCTGATCCAGGTTCTCCGGCACCTCTCCCTGCCCAGCTCCTGTGGGCTCCTGCAGGAGGAACCTTTGGTGGGCAGCATTTTGTGGGATGAGCCTGGCTGACACCCTGCTGTCCTGCTGCTGCAGGAGCTGACGTGGATCAGACAGAGAACAGCTCCAGGGAATGCCTGCTGGCCCTCCAAGGTGTGCTCCTTCCCACTGGGAACGGGTTTCACCGGCTCTGGCAACCCTGGAATGGTTTGGGTTGGAAGGGCCCCTAAAGCTGCTCATCTCATTGCACTCCTGCCGTGGGCAGGGATATTCCAGCAGCAAATCCATCCCTCCCTCCTCCCTCCTGCCTCCCCCCAGCCAAGCAGTATGAATAATTAAGCACAATAACTCATTTAGCCTGGTGTCTCGGGGAAGGAGAGGCAGAATTTCCACTTCACTGGCATCCAGCACTTCTGCCCCGCCAGAGCCGGAGCCGTGCCCGGCCCAGGGATCACCATTCCCTGCCTCCCGGGGAGCACGTAGATACACCAGGAGTATCTCGTGAGAACATTAGGATTCACCAGGAGTATCTTGTGAGAACATGTAGGATACACCAGGAGTATCTCGTGGGGAGCATGTAGGATATACCAGGAATATCTTGGGAGGACCACATAGGATACACCAGGAGTATCTTGTGAGGAGCACGTAGGATACACCAGGAGTATCTTGTGAGGAGCATGTAGGATACACCAGGAGTATCTTGTGAAAACATGTGGGATACACCAGGAGTATCTTGTGAGTAGCACATAGGATACACCAGGAATATCTCATGGAGAGCACAAAAGATACACCAGGAGTATCTTGTGAGAACATGTAGATACACCAGGAGTATCTCGTGGGGAGCATGTAGGATATACCAGGAATATCTTGGGAGGACCACATAGGATACACCAGGAGTATCTTGTGAGGAGCACGTAGGATACACCAGGAGTATCTTGTGAGGAGCATGTAGGATACACCAGGAGTATCTTGTGAAAACATGTGGGATACACCAGGAGTATCTTGTGAGGAGCACATAGGATACACCAGGAGTATCTTGTGAAAACATGTGGGATACACCAGGAGTATCTTGTGAGGAGCACATAGGATACACCAGGAATATCTCATGGAGAGCACAAAAGATACACCAGGAGTATCTTGTGAGAACATGTAGATACACCAGGAGTATCCCATGGGGAGCACATAGGATACACCAGGAGCACCTTGTGAGAACATGTAGGATACACCAGGAGTATCTCATGGGGAGCACATAGGATACAGGAGTATCTCATGAGAACATGTAGGATACACCAAGAGTATCTTGTGAGAACATGTAGGATACACCAGGAGTATCTTGTGAGGAGCATGTAGGATACGCCAGGAGTATCTCGTGAGGAGCATGTAGGATACGCCAGGAGTATCTCATGGGGAGTACACAGGACACACCAGGAGTATCTTTGAGGAGCACACAGAACACACCAGGGGTATCTCATGGGAAACGCATAGGATACACGTGGAGTATCTCCTGAGGAGCACACAGGACGCACCAGGAGTATCTCAGAGGGAACACATAGGGTACACATGGAGTATCCTATGGGGAAGCTGCTGCTGCTGTTCCCCTCCCAGAGGACAGGACCCTGCCCCCAGCACCCCAGGGAGCAGCTGAGCTCTCCGGAGGGGAGGGGAGGGGAGGGGAGGGGAGAGGAGGGGAGGGGAGGGGAGGGGAGGGGAGGGGAGGGGAGGGGAGGGGAGGGGAGGGGCAGCACGAGGTCACTCCGGAGGAGCCGCTGGCCTGGGGTCACTCTCATTCCCCACCTGCTCCCAGGAATTCCAGAATCTATCCAACACTTACTCCTCTCAGTGACTGCTCCAGCCCCAAAGCTGGGGCAGGTTTTGGAAGAGCCAAACTGCACCAGAGAGAGCCCAAGGTGGTGTCAGCGCTGCTGTGTCACCCCCACAGCTCCAGCCCCCAGTTACACCCTGGGTACAACGCCGTGGATCAGCTCCATCCCCATCCTCCAGCCCTGACTGGGATTTCCTTCCATCCCCGCTGCTCCCTGCACCTCCCCAGCAAGCTCTGCACATCTGATGGAGGAACACGAAGCACTGACAGCTGGTAGGGAATATTTACCTGAAGGAAGTGAACTCAAAAAAAAAATAAATCCTTTTCTGTACCCAAAAAGCCCCCCCTGGAATCATCACCGGTCCAAATAAGGAAGCAAAGAGCATCCAGCAACTTAATTTACACCCACAAATAATGAGATGCTCAGCAGCTGAAAAACTCTAAGCCCAAAATTCCTGACAAAGTCTATTTTTTTTTTTTTTTTTGAGTATTTCAACCATTGACAGAAAATGAGGTAAAATATATCTGGGAAAAGGTTATTAAGGTTCCTCCTCCAGCTGTGGTGGGAAGTGTATCCTGTCCTCCTCATCCCATTTCTGCCTCAGGTCAGCAATTATTTGCCAGGTGAAAATCCCCACCTGAAGGAAGAGTTAATAATGGCAGCTACTAATTCCCAGCTCTCTCTCTTCCTCCAAGAATTTCTAGAAGTTTCTCCTATTTCACACCATGGGTCTCACCAGAACCAGAAATTCTCATCCCACTGATCACCAGCCCAGAGCTTGAAGAGAAATCACTGAAGTGCCAAAAGTGGGGAGAAACTGGGAATTTTATTTCCTATGACAACGACAAGGTGCAGCTTTTCACAGTTAAACTGGAACCCAACTTGGTTTTCCTATTTTAAAATTTTTCATTCCGGGGCAAAGGGGACAACAAAATAAGCTCAGGGAAAAATAAATTCTGTGGTCCAGCAGAGGCAGACGTGGTCATGCCAAGGAGAAGTGGGTGACCCTTGGTTGGAGATGTTCTCCAGATGGCTCCAGCACAACCCTCCCCTGGAGATGTTCTCCACCATCACATCCAGACTGACACCTGAGCTAAAAACCATATTTCTGGGAAAAGCCTCACTTTTAACTTTTAGTTAAGAGCTTGGCTTTACTGCTTCTGCCCCCGAGCCCAGAGAAGCCGTGAGCAGGGATTTCTCCTCCTCTACTCCCTCTCCAAATGCCACCTCAGATCCTTTCCTCCCTGTGCTTCCCACCATCCCCTTCAGCTCTCGTCAATCACCCTGGGGACACCGACGCCGCGTTCCCTTCACGGTCTGCTGAGCCCACGGTGCCACCTTCCCTTCCTGCTGAGGTCAGAACCTGTCTGAAACCACCAGGGAGCACCAAGGTCAGGTCTGGAGTGAAACCTGGCCGGCATTCCCAGCCCAGCTGCTCCTGGATCACTCTCAGGGGGTTGGGGGTTTCTTCTCCCCATCTCTGGCAGTGTCCCAGGCCAGGCTGGATGGGGCTTGGAGCAACCTGGGATGGTGAAGGTGTCCCTGCCCACGGCAGGGGGTGATTTTCAAGGTCCAAACCATTCCAGGACTCCATGATCTCCTCACACTCACCAGATTTTGGGATCTCCACCAAGGCTGCAGGAGGCTCGGGAGCAGATCCACTGAGGGAACTCACGGGTGTGGGGTCAACAAGCTGAAGTTCACCAGTTTGCCATCTTCTCTCCAAGTTTCCCTCCAATGCTTTCAAGTTAGAACAACTCTACTGTGCAGCCAAAGAGCTCCCCAGGCATTCCTAACAAAATTCCTCTGAAGAGCTCAAGGAAATGAGCCTCCCCTGCTTTCTAGGCAAGATCAGCTGCAGACACAGAGGGGTTTGCTCCAAACTTTGAGCAAACTTAAATTCTTTTCTTTACAAAAACAACAAAGCAGAGAAACTCTCAGAGGAGGTGAGGGCAGACCCTGGTGCTGGGGGCACAGGGAATGGGACAGCTCTGGATGCTGCCATGGGAGCCAGGAGTGCTGAGCCTCAGCCAGGCCCCTGCTGCCCTCACACAGGGGAGGTGCTGCTGGAAAAAGTCAATCTATCGACCAGCTTTAATCAGACCTGAAACAGAGATGTGCTGGCTAATTAACAGACCACATTCCCTGTCCCTGCTCCGGGGAGGAGCTGCTGGGAATGCAGAGCCTGGATGGCTACGAGGGGCTGTGTGAGCCAAGGATGGGAACTCAGCAGCAGCCAGCAGTTATCAGACCCTCAGTGAATAAATACCAATAAATACAAATGTTTTAATCTTGTCCCACTGCCAGTCTCCACTGAAGGGAGAGCTGTGTAGGGATGTGCCAGGATTCCCTCCTTTCCTCTCTCCTCATTTGCCAGTTTTCCCTTTCCAGGTTATTTCTTCACGGCCACGTGAGAACCCTGAGCTGTCCACAGCCCACAACAGACCCACTGAGCCAGGATGTTAAATCTGAGTCTAAAACCAGACCGTGTTTTATCACACTCCCAATCCAATTCCAGCAAAAACCATCTCCCAAACAGTCCCAGGGATTTTTGTCCACAGTAAACCCAGGAATTCCCTGAGCCTTAAAAACAGAGTGAGCCTGAGCCTCACCAGACAACTCTTCCCTTCCCAGTGCTCTGCAGCTGCTGAGGAACCCACTTGGATTGCTTGGATTAGATACTTCCCATTTTCCTGGTCACCTGCACATCCTGCTGTTCTCCTGTGCCCTTCTGCTCTTTCCCAAACCAAACACTTTTTGTCTCAAGAAGAAAACTCAAGCTCCTGCAGCTTCTTGTTGCCATGTTCTATTTGGATTGTGACACCCAAACTTTCCAGCTTCTTCAGCATTCCTATGAAAAATCTTCCCAAATATTTTTGGCTAATAACTGATCAGATCTTCTTCTGGAGCAGGTTTTGGTTGTATCCTGTCCCACAACCAGGTTCCCACATGGCAGACACCATTATTTTAGCTTAAATTACCATTTCAACAATCTTTAGCAAGTAAAAGCTGCCAATTCACATCATCACCCTCTGGAATCAGGAATACCCACCCTTGGAGGTACCCAACCCTCAGCAGGACAAGTCCCCTGCCAGCAGGAGAGGCTGGACTGGAGATTTCCAGGTGACCCTCTGACCAACACGGTCCTGTGACCCTCTCCTGGCATCAAACACACCCAGGCAGGACACAGGAACCTCTCACAGTCAGATCTCCTGCCAAAGGAAGTTCCTTAAGGAGCTTCCTGCCCCTGCTGCTTGTCCCTTCATTCCTGTTTGCTGTGCCATGAAGGGGAGGATTTGAGGAGTGATTGTTTCTGAAGGAGCATCTGCTCAGATCACCAAGTATAAAACAAGTCTAAGGAAACACAAATAAAAACATCTGGAAGTGCTTGGGGCAGCTTCATCTTTCACTTTACTTTAGAGTTCGACTGTCCCAGGCAGGGCACTCCCAGCCCTGCCAGACAACCTGCTCTGGGGCTGAAGTGTTTTCTGTGGTTGGAAGGAATTGCTCCTGTTTGTGTCCACTGCCTCCCACCCTGGCACTGCTGGGGGGAGCCTGGCCCTCCCTCATCCCTGATTTTGGGGTTCCCACCTTCCATCCATAAGAACTCCATCTGGGATGGGGCTGAAAGCTCCATAACGAAGCTGCAGAACAAGCAAAGCTCATCTGCCCACCAAACTCTGTCAGACAGCAGCACCATTACAAACCAGTAACCCAGACCACCCCAGGGCTCCCCTGGCAAGCTGCTCCCCCACCCTGGGCTCGCTCCTCAGGGGATTCAGGGCAGGAATTCCCTGCTCCCAGCTCTTACCTGGCTGAGGTGGGTGAGGAGGTGGCATCTGGTGGTGCATCATGGGGTAGGGCGGGGGCTGCTGGTGAGGCAGCAGCCCTGGGTGTGCTGGTGCCCCCAGGGGGTTGATGCCAGGCCCGCTGGGGTGCTGGTGGGGCTGCTGGGGGTTCTGGCTGTGCTGCTGCTCCATTTGCTGACGAGCCCTTAACTCGGCGTACTTGAGCTGCTCCATGTGGAAGTTCTGCCTCTCGGTCAGCAGCTGCTGCCTCTGCTGCTCCAGCTGTGCCAGGGATGGGACACAAGGCAGAGGTGAAGTTAGGAAGGATGAATTTCAAACCAAACCTGCTCCTGGAAGAAGCCTCTCATGCCAACCCCACCAAACCCAAGCTGAGCTACTGCCCTGTGGATGTTTGCAGCAGGTTCTGGGGAAGGCTCTGGAGCTGCTTCCAGCTGGGACACATGAATTCTCCTTGTTCTGTGCTAAAAGCCCTCAGCAACACAGCTCCTCACTCACTGGGAACTCAGCCCTAACAGAGCTCTGCAAGGAACTGGGGGTTTTCCTCTCCATTTTCTGCAGGTTGGGATGAGGGAGAACAGGAATCTCAGGGGATTTTCTAGGTAAGCCTGAAGCAGAACCTGTGTTCAGCTCCCTGCAGGAGCTCAGGGATCACAGGCAGGATCCCTCTCCATCCTTTGAGGCAGGAATTGGATGTCACAGCAGCCAGACACCAGTGATTTGCACTATTAAGAGCTTTATGTGAAAAACCTTCTGTCATTTAGGCCAATTAACATCAAATGGGCTACTATGATTAATTATGAATTAATCAAAGTAGCCCATTTGTAGAGAGTGAGACCTGAGCAACCTGGTTTAGGGAAGGTGGCCCTGCCCTGGGTGAAATTGGATGATCCAGAAGATCCTTCCAAACCAAACCAAACCCAACCCAACCCAACCCAACCAAACCAAACCCTAACCAAACCCAACCAAAGCCAAAGCCAAAGCCAAAGCCAAACCAAACCCAAACCAAACCAAACCAAACCAAACCCAAACCAAACCAAACCAAACCCAAACCAAACCCAACCCAACCAAACCAAACCCAAACCAAACCCAAACCAAACCCAACCAAAGCCAAAGCCAAAGCCAACCAACCCAAATCAAACCAAACCAACCCAACCCAACCCAACCCAACCCAACCCAGTCTGAGATTCCACAAAAAGATAAAAAAGCTACAGAAAGCATTTCCTGCTATTGGGCATTTGTATGATGGATCAGTGTTCTGGTGAAGGAAGTGTGAAGCACAGGGAGGAAAGGATCTGAGGTGGCATTTGGAGAGGGAGGAGAGGAGGAGAAATCCCTGCCCATGGCTTCTCTGGGCTCGGGGGCAGAAGCAGTAAAGCCAAGCTCTTAACTAAAAGTTAAAAGTGAGGCTTTCCCCAGAAATATGGTTTTTAGCTCAGATGTCAGTCTGGATGTGATGGTGGAGAACATCTCCAGTGGAAGGTTGTGCTGGAGCCATCTGGAGAACATCTCCAACCAAGGGTCACCCACTTCTCCTTGGCATGACCACGTCTGCCTCTGCTAGACCACAGAATTCATGTTCTGGTGAAGGAATATTTTGCTTTTTTCAGGAATATTGACACATCCCCACGTTATTCCTCTTGGACAGCCCCAGGAGCGGGGCTTGCGTGCCTCGTTTACAAATATCTCACCAGCCTTTTCAGGTAGGCTCCACAACTCAGCTGAAAAGCAGGTTGCCAAGGAGACTCTCACCTAGCACGGAGTCCTCCAAAAATCCCAAAGCTCCCTCAGTAGCCGGTGCTGGCAGGCTGGCTGCTGACTGAGGCAGGGCTAGGGAGCAGGAAGGGAGCTCCACAGAGGAGGCATTCAGCAGCCCCCAGATGGGCCGAGCTGATGAATTAAACATGCTCCTGTGGCCGGGGTGGAGCGCCTGCTGCAGGGCACACAATGGCATCATTCACGCTGCCCTGGCTCTTTTCTCCTGGGAGAAGCACCCGATCAATCCTCTCCAGTGGGGGGAAAATGGGGAGTGTGGGGAAACATTCCCGAGGTGGCAGGACAGCTGGGAGAAGAATTCCCCGCAAATGACCCCAAACAAAGGCTCGGGCGACACTTTTGTTATTCCTTTTGAGAGCCTTTTGTGGCCTGGCTTTGCTCTCTTCGTGGCGCCCCATCCTGCTACAGTTTAAAAGAGGCTTCATGAGGATGCCCAAAGAGCAGCCAGCTGCCTGAAAATTCATATTGGAGAAGAAAAACCAGTTTAAGACTCTTCTATACAGTCCCTGGGCTTGGGATAAGGAAAGACAGTTGGACAAAGGAAAAAAAAAAAAGGCATAAAAATATAAATTATAGCATGAGTTGGTGTTAAAGCTGAGCCAAGTTTAAGCCTGAGCTCTGGTCCAGAATCCAAACTCTGGTTCTGTCAGAGGTTCTGTCACCACACCTCAGACACAACCCCAAACTGGCATTAAAACAACTTTTCCCAGTAACACATTTTCCAGTGGGAACTCCATCAATAACTGGCAGCTGCTCCCCAATCTCAGTCATTCCTGCAGCTGGGATGAGGCTGAGAACCTGCACCAAGGTCAGCTCCTGGCACCTGCCACAGAACCCTGGAGGGGTGGCCTTGGGAGGGACCTCTGGAGATCACCCAGGCCAGGCAGGGTGACCTGCAGCAGGGACACAGGGATGTGTCCAGCTGGGTTTGGGAGACTCCAGGATCCCCTGGGCAGCTGTTCCCTCCATGGCAAGAGGTTCTTCCTCCTGCTGAGCTGCAGCTTGTGGTGCTTTGGTTTGTGGCCACAGCTCCTTGTGCTGCCTCTGGCACCATCCTCTGCCAGCCCTGGGGGAGGTTTGGGATCCCCTCTGAGCCTTCCCTTCTCCAGCCTGCCCAGGCCCAGCTCCTGCAGGCTCTGCTCTGCTCCAGAGCCCTGAACATCTCCGTGGCCTCTGCTGGAGCCTCTCCTGCAGTGTCTCCCTACAGAAGCCCACTGAGGAAATCAGCTGGAATTCAGGAAGGTGGCTCTGGGTGTCCCACCTGACAATCCCCCAACATCCAACACCTGTTTCTGTGCTGGTGTGGAAATGCTGCACCAGGAGGGGCAATACAAGAGTTTCATGTTCACTCATGACAGATTAATCTGCTACAGCTTCATCTCCAGCACAGAACTTCCTTTCAGCAGGAATTTCCCCATGGAAAGGCTGCTCAGGGAGGTCTGGAGTGCCCATCCCTGGAGGTGTCACCTGGAGGTGGCACTCAGTGCTCTGGGCTGGGGACAGGGTGTGGATTGGGCACAGCTCAGACTCCATGGGCTGGGAGGGCTTTTCCAACCTCAGGGATTCCACCCTGAACAGAACCAGCAAAGCTTCAGGTGCCATTAGAAATTCTGGCTCAGCAAAGCTGCACCAACAGGCCCCTGGTTTCCCACACTCAGCACTGGCACTGCTCAGCTCAAACACAAATAAATGTGTTTTGCCTGAAATGTAACACCCTCCAGTCTGCAGCCCTGATTCCTGTCAACACTCACAATCCCTGCTCCTTCCCTGCAAGGAAAAGCCAGGGCAGCAGGAACGACAGGCACAGTGTGCAGTGGCAGCAAGGAGGTTTTTCTGCTTTAATTATTCCACTAAATATCCACAATGACAGGTGAAAAGACCGAATTTAACCAGCAGGAAGCCAAGGGGAAAAATCTGTATGCACATTTTTAAAAAGGGAAATGTCATATGCCTCAAAAGGGTGGAAAAAAACCAAAAACAACCCTCCCTGTCACTAATGGAATATATCCCCCAAAGAAAGAATCTGCAGGGAACCTTTCCAAAAGAGTTGGGTCCATTTCCTGAGCTGCCAATCAAACACAGACTCAAAGGGTGGAGGATGTGGAGCAATCCAGAAATTCCTGCTGACATCCTGCTCCAAGAGAAGTCCACATCCTGTC